>JAPMOB010174028.1:0-33558 GCA_029875015.1 Lepomis gibbosus
GTCCTGGCCTTAGGGGAAAGCAGGCTGCCTCTTCGCCCAGCCTCTGATGAATTCATATAATTAACTCTGCCTTGATCTGTTGGCTAATCCTGCACTCAGTAATAAGGGATTAAAATGTCACCTAAGCCACCTGCTGTTATTGAGCCCCTAGACTTTTTGTGCCTATGTGTGTGTATGTGTGTGACAGTGAGAGAGAGAGGGGATAAAAGTAAAGTGAAGTAAAGTAAAGTGAAGGATTTCTGTGCATTAGCGTGTGTGCTAGAAACATTTCCTCTGTTTGCACAAGAAAATGTATGCAGAGGACACTATACAGTAGCACGAAGAAGCAGAGATCTTAACTACTGCCATATGCATGAGAGAGCAACTCACAACTCCATAGTTTGGCAACAGGCTGAACTCCATAATTTGGCAGGAAGCTGGAGCAGAAGTTGCGGCAGACTCGCTCTGAAAACTCATTGTCACAGTCACTAAAAAGGGACATGAAAGTGGGACATGCTGGAAGGTGGGAGTTGAGAAATCTTTTTTTTCTCCTCTCTCACCATGACCTCCTTGGACCAAGTAAAGAAAAAAAGAAGAAAGAAAGGAGTGCCAATTGGTTGGCTAACAGCCCGCAGACCAACGACCAGCTTGCCTTGCCCGCCTGCCTGCCTGCCTGCTTGCCTGCCTGCCGGCCACCTCCGCTCGGTTGCCTAGCAACCCCAAGTGTACTTTTGGGTTGTCTAATGACTCTTGTTGCTGCAGTGGCTCTGGGGCTACTAATGAAGCCTCTTGACCAATCGCTGCTGTTTTAGACCTGGAAGCTGACTGATCACTGGCCAGGGATCTTGGGACTCCAGGCTACCCTAAACCTCTTATGTGAGACAAATTCTGCCCCCAACCTGAGCTGCTGTCAAGACACCCTCATGCACACACACACACACACACACACACACACTTTCAATATGTACACACCTTAACTTACTGCTTACAATGCTTCAGCTGACCTTAATTCTCTCCGCTGAACACTCACATACATCAATGCTTCACCCTACCTGAATTTTACCTCAGACTCACATGTAAACAAATTCAGTGCAATACTGATAGCTGCTATTCACCCAGAAATAATAGCATGTAACTGTCCCTCTCTGGTTCTTTAAGGCCATACAGAGATGATAATAATGATGCTAAGGGCCCCTTTTGCCCTTGATTCACACTATAAACACAAACCAACAGGACTCTACAGTATGTGTACTCCATTTTCTCAGAGACTCAGTAAGCCTGCGTCTGACACAGTAATGACTATAGCTCAAACATCTGGACTCACAATCTTCCTTGAGAACATACGGAAATGAAAGAAGCATTAGTCACCTCTGCTTTACCTTTAATGTTAGGACACGTAAAATGTGCTAAAATCGTGCTGTTGGCATTTGGATAATGTTTATTCAGTGACCACATAACAGTGCGTCAACAGGTCAGCATCCTTCTCAGTGATGCTTCATCTGGTCAGACACTGACAGATGTGGAAACCCAGTGTATGACCTCTGTATTTCCGTTGATATAAGGATGGTCATGGTAACTGCAAGGCAACATACCCCAAAACACTACACTATAAGAAAATATGTGACTCTAATTACTACCGACTTACAGTATTGCTTTTGTTTGTTAATGCCTGCAAAGTCAAACAGTATCGATTATGTCCACCTTAGGAAAAACATGTTTTTACATATTTGCGTACGAAGTTACAGTTTTGTGGAGATTAGTGTGTGTGTGCAGGTCCAATTGTATGGGACTGTGCCTACATCATTGTCTCTGTCTGTGTGGCTTAATTTACTTGTCTTTGTGATGCGTCCGTCATCGCTTTGTTCCAGTGTCACAGCATATTGCTAGGCGAGTACATTACATCCCCAGGGTGTCACCATGTAAACGCTTGTCTATACATGTCCAACAGTCTTAGGTCTATATTTGGCTGTGGTCAACTGCTGTCAAGTGCTGCATTGCCTGAGGGCCCAACACCCACTGCGCTGCCCTAGCTGACTGATCTGAGGGGGCAGTACCGTGTGCCATTCACTGGCACTCACATGTTGGACCTGTTTGCATGGCCTAGTTAGAAAGATAGCCCCACAGTCGACTGAAGCCAGAAAAACACCATGCCAAATATAAAACACAATGCCAAATATGACATGCGTGGGTAGCCTCAATAAGCAAGGGTCTTCGAGGGTAGCTGTTAACACCCACCCTTTTCACAGTGGAAAGAGGGGATATTACTCCTGTTTCAGAGAAGGCACAAGATTGAGTGTTTTTCTGTTTTCATATTCAAACTCCAGGGAGTGAGAAAAAAATGAAACTATAGACAGGGGAGCAAAAATAACCAGGGGAGCTTTTATTCACGGCAGGCAGTTTTTAAAAGGTTTTTTTTTTTAACGTTAGCTTGGCAACGTTTTGCTTTCACCTCACTATAGAATGGATCTTCAAAGGTTGTTTATCGATTCCCTACTGTTAACCTTTCACAAGCTGTTTCACAGCTACACTGTTCGGTGACTCTCAATAGCTTCCAGGAGGAGGACGCTGGGGCAGGGTGGGGTTGGCTGTCCACACCAGTGGCATATTGGTCATGAGTTGCAACAGGGCTTGGGAGTAGAGAGGTGGGAGAGGGGGAAGGGATAGAGGTAGAGAAAGAGGGATTGCTGAGGGTCAGGGATGAGCACGATGTACAGTAGATGGTGACTGGGAGTCTGGAGCCGGGAGGGGACATGACGAGCAAGGGCCAGCCTGAAAGGACCTCTCCCTGTGGGGCTGGGAGTGGCTGATGTAATGGCATTAATCTCCAAGTGCCATCTGACACCCAGTGTGGCTCCGTCATTGAAAAGTGCTAATTCTGCTGAACTGTGAGGGGAATTCAGACCTCTCTAGAGGCAATGCCCTGGATTAATTAAACACGCTGGCATGGAGCAGTGCACAGATTTATCTCTTTTACAGCATCATCACTGTTTGATTTTTGCATTCAGCTCATAGGAGGACAAACTCAGGACACTAACCCCAGGAACACTGCCACATTTCAGTTGTTCTTGTCCCACTTCGCATATAATAGAGGTTGCTCCTATTGTTTTGTGCTAACCTGGGATTTCCCTTCTCTTCCTCCTCTCTTTCTTTCTCTACCTTTACCTCTCTCTTACCTCTCTCTCTGTCTGTCTCTCTCTCTCTGTCGCTCTCTCTCTCTCTCTCTCTTACCTCTCTCTCTGTCTGTCTCTCTCTCTCTGTCGCTCTTTCTCTCTCTCTCTCTCTCTCTCTCTCTCTCTCCAGATGAACCGGCCCATCCAGGTGAAGCCAGCCGACAGCGAAGGACGAGGAGGTAATTAACCTTCTCCTGGTCTCTGTTGTACATCCCCATAAAAAACACACACACACACAAACACACAAATACACTGGAACAGCGCGCACGCAATCCTTAATATTCTGCTCTCACTTGAGACACTCTGGGAGTTAGTAGAGTAGCCTGTAATATAGGTCACTTGCTTCTATTGACTTCCCATCTGTGCCAGCAGAGGGGCTGTCTCGGGTTCACAGTCACTGGGAGTGGTTCAAAGACAAGACAGAGAGACCTGGAGAGAAAGAGAGAGAAATAAAAGAGAGAGAGAGAAAACGGAAAAGAATGGTGAGTGTATGATTTCCATCCACCACTCTCCATAGAGTGATAGTAAAGTCTCCTTACACATAAGAGGCAGTGGAATATACCAACATACAAAGACACAGAAAGCACAAACACACACACTAATAGAAGCTACTACATGGAGAGAGATACCATTATTTTGACTGAATGTGTTTAATTATTAGTCACTGAATGAAGGGAAGAGACAGCATAAGTCTCTCAAAGTGGGACTTATCATGATTCATGGACTTTGGAACCTTGTTGTGGTATACATCTGTTTTTTTCTAGAGATAAGAGCACAAATAATTAATTGTTATACATAGTCCCCGTTTTACGTCTCTAAAATCAACACACATATGTACAGCACATTATTCACTATAGATGTACATACCTACCTACTTCTCTATCTACCTAGCTACCAATCTATATGTCTGCTTCATTAATAGGACTCTCACATGATTTCACTGGGATTGTATAATATAGTATAGAGTTGAACTCCGTTGACATAATGTATATGCATCAGTGTAGGTGCAGTTCTACAAGTTAAATAAGATAATTTCTGTTGAAAGAATAATCTTTTTTTAAATGTAAACCTGTCCGTTTAAAGCATAAATAGTGATATTAAAATGTGCAATTCTGCTTTGACATGGCACTGATTCTCTTGCACTGCCTTCACTCTCCATCTTTAGTCTGACTGACATGGTGATTGACTGGATCATTCTGAAGCCATTTGTGACTAACATCACTGAGGTTAATGCAGATTAAGCCAGTTAAAGATTTACATGGGTGGAATTGGATGTAATTGAACCGGTCTGTGTCTGCAATTCAGAGTGGTGATTTAGACTGCCTAGGTCAGATTAGACTGAGCCACTTTGCTGATTTATGTGGTCAAGTGTGAATCAGATGGCCCATTTCTATTGCCACACACACCCCCGTGTAGATCTTATTTTTGTCGTGGCGGCACTTTAATTAACGGCCATCTAAAAACAGGCAAAGTCTGACCGACAAGGCCTGGGCGAGAGCCAATCGGCATTCTCACCAAGATAAATTGGATCTCTGGGCTTAAGAGGGGAGGATGGATGGGTCCCAATATCAATTACTACCCTTTTTCAGCAGAAAGAGAAGGGAGATGAACAGGCAGTGTGAATGAAATACAGAGGGCTCTTAGGCTGGCATAGCCCCTGCTAGTCTGTCAGATGAACTTTCTATATGGGAGGACAGGATAGGACACAGCACAGAATGAAATAAGACCAAGCAGACAGGTCCCAACAGAGATATTGAACATTAATGGCAACAGGAAGTCAGCAGACAGACCAGGGAAGTAAACCAGGGTCGCAGCTGACAATGAAATGAGATTTACTATGAAGGTCTGCGGTTAAAGAAAAACAGACAGCCCAGCTAGGGCTGACTAAAGGAGAGAAAGTAGCAAAGGATTCATCTGTGGAAGGCTGAGGACCAGTCAGGTATACTAATCCCAGTGGGGCCTCTAGATTGTCAAACCCAGGGCTGAAATGGGACATTTGCACCTGAAGAATGGAGTCCCATTTATCACTACTAAGACATCAGCAATTATCTGTCATGGGAACTCATGCAGGGGTCTCAATTACGTGCCTGTGCAGGGATTAGGGCCCATTACTCCTTTTGGAGACTCCAGTAGCCCCTCTTTTGTGCACAGTGTCCCTGAGAGATGCCCTCTCTCTGGGGATATGGGAGTATCAGGAGGAGAGGTAAAACCAGAGTTCAGAAAATGTCTAGGGGTGCTTGGCGCCACACAGCCCTGCCACTCGGCTGCCATTGTGGATTGCAGAGCTGAATCTCTGGCTGTCTATTACAATGACTCATGTCTTATTTTATCCTTTCCTTGGATTATCAAGAAAGAATGGAGCATGGGAAGAGCGCTTCACAGCCTTTGAATCTATTTCTGTTACTTGAGTCAGCCGACCTCTTCCCCACAAAGTCCACATTTATCTGATGTGCTTAACAGCACTTTTTTTCTCCCCAATTCTATCAAACTACAGTTTCAACTCAGAGATTCTGAGACACGATCGAGGCATGGGTCTTCTGCTCACTTGCTCTGCGGTCAGTGAAGGAACAGACAGGCTACTATATCTCCACTTGAAACCCAAGCAATTTTCCCCAACTCAAAAGTGGCAGAAATGAGGAAAAGTAGACATCTCTTGCTCTCTCTCTCTATTGCTTCCTTTCTTTCTCTTTCTCCCTCTCCCTGTCTCATTGGTACTGCAGTGCAAAGGGAGAGATGAAGCGAGTGATAGAGAGATGGGGATTCAGTACAAGTCTCATGGAGGAATGCGAGAGAGTGAGAAATGGAAGACAAAAAGAGCGAGGAGGAAGAGACGACAGGATGAGAAAGTTAACGGAGGGTGATGGAGGCAGCTGAGTGAATCTCAGCAGTAAATCATCTCAGAGCCGCCCCATCCCTATCTCCTCCTCGCCTCGCCAGGAATCTTTTTCCCCCTGACCTTGTCTGCTGCTGTGTCTGTGAAGAAAAGATGGGGCCAGATTATCTATGATTGGAGATGGCCATTATCTAAACACAATCTTGGAGCCTGGTCCCACTTCTCTAGCTACTGCTGTGAGACTGGAGACCACATTGATGAGAAGAGAGATGATGGGTCATCCAGCAACACCCTCTCCTTTTATTAACTCTGATAAGATGGTTTCAACACTCCCGAAATGCCCAGCAACCTCCATCAACATCGACTTTTTCACAAAGTGCCACTCTCACTGCATTTGTCTACACATAGTCTCTTTACCCTACTTGTTTATTAGCTCCCTATACTTTTGTTTTATTGCATACTTATAAAGTGCCAGGAGCATTGCAATCCCTGCATTCGTGTGAGCCTTTTTAATATCTTATCCATGCCTTTTGTCTGTCTGGCTTAGGGGTCTTTGTGAATGGGTCGTGTTTGTCCTTGCCAACCTGCTGCTCTTCAGAAGGTTGACCCCAGTCGCGCTGTAAAGAGATTGACAGGACCTAAAGATGTTGCGCACTGTGCTGTCATGCCCCACCCCAGCAGGTAGGGAAGAGTGAGGGCCGCTGATTGGCTCAGTCTGGCAGGCCACAGGGGAGGGGCTGTCTGGAGGCACCTCATGCCCACAGAAGAGCGCGCTCCACTTTACATGCAAATTGAGCCAAAAGATCCCTCTGTGCCTCTGGACTCGATCGTGCAAAACTCTGAAAAGTCAAGAGGAACCCTTGTAGCAGTTGATATGTGTGTGCTGAGAAATACACACAGAGACATAGGGACACACGGACAGACAAAAGAATTCAGAGATATCCAGCAGTGACCATTGCAAGGTATTAATTTAAGGTTTTAAGGCATTGATTTAAATTACTTTTTTTTTGCAGAACTCGATGATTGAGCCTTGCCATTCATAAGGAAGGTTTGAAAGTAGGAAAAGAAGTTAAAATATTTGAACAGAAACCACAACAGGCAATTTCTCACAAGTTTCCTCTATTGTTCTGTGTTGGTTTTTGAAGATGCATACCAGAAGGCTTAAAGCTCCCCTCCCACTCCCCTGGGTAAATGGATGTGACAGCTCTAGTGGTATAAGTAATGCATTTACAAACACAAAGCCTGTATCCTCTCATCGTGCCTGATACACTGACAATTTGAATGTTTGTTCTCCTCTGATTATTCCATTTACCACCTCTACTATACTGGATAATCCACTTGCATACATCAGATTGGGACCAGCAGCAGAAAGGTTTAGTGTGTGGATGTACATGACTTTCACTGGGATGGGGTCTAATTATTTTTGTTAGCTAGGTAGGAACAAAACATGAGTAAGAAGTGGAATGGGGCTTATTAAGTAGTAGCTAGAGAAATGCAGTTAAACAGATTCAAATAACAATATATACACACAGGTATATGAAGCAGGTTGTTTTACAATTACATCACTACATTACATGCTTTCTACATTAACTTCAAAATTGCACTTAAACTGTGCATATTGGCACTGAATTATACCTCAGATTTGAGCATTTCTGAATTCTCACATTATATATATTTGGAATTAAACATTGTACTGGTGCTTTATTAAAAAATTATGTTAAACTACCGTTCAGACAGTCTGTCCCAGGAAAATTGTTGGGTGGTTAATTAAACACAACATTATTTGGTATCTCGCATACATTCTGTACTTAAACCTCCATCAAGTAGTATTTGTTATTATTAGTATTAAATCAAATTATTAACTGTAATTTAAAAAAGCTGCTCATACTGCTGACTCAGTGAAAAATAATATAATGCTCTGCAGCTTTTTGCATACAGGGACAGCTGGTCCCTGCTCTTAAGCTCATATGTTACCTTGAAAAGAAAAAAAGTTAACATTTGTTACATAAGTAAGTCCACAACACTGAAATAGCTTAAAAATGCTAGGAAACCCAGCTGATTAGGTTACCCAGGTCTGGCAACCTCACTGGTGCACCTGCTAACATCATCATGTACAATACGAGGTACAGAGATGCAAGCTGCTTTTCTGAATACATTGCTAAGTATTAAAATGAACTTTCATCCCACTATCCATACTGACTTTTTTAATATAGGCACAAAAAATACAGTGGGTAGTAAAACTAAATCTGGCTATTCTCTCTATTTCAATTCCCATGCTAAGGAAAGGTTCTAGGCATATTAATGTTGACCAGCATTTGAGCACTGTGAGAGTCATGTCAATGTTACATCAGAAACATTTTCTTTTTGTTAGAAATGCTTCCATTTGTTTTTATCTTGTTTTTCTCTGGTCCATTCTGAAAGCCATTTATTCTCAATGTATATAATGTTGATATCTTTCAGTCATCCTTTTGCCAAATAGACTGACAACCCCAGTTTGCTACTTTAAGCCAAAAAAATGTACTTATCCCATAATTCAAAGATAACAAGATATTGACATACATGATCTGTCAGGTTTTATGATCAAAATTTTATTCTGTGACTTTTGTTATGTGAGATGTCTGATCTAGTACTATTTTTAAATAGAATGTAGCAAATTACGCTATTTAAATATAACAATTTATTGATCCCTGAGAGGAAATAAAAATGAGTAGAAACTACTTTTCCTGATGTTCACGTCACTTAATTTTCTTCAGTTAATTTCTGCAACTAGCATTTTTTCATTAATAACTACCCATTAATAATTTAGTTAATATGCATGATTAAATATCATTGACTTTAAGTGACTGTATGTCTAATAAATACTTGAATTGATCAACTGTTTGCAGCACTATTTCTTTTACTAGAAAAATAATGATAATCTATTAATATATCTAGGGAAAGTGGTGGTAACATTTTTGTGACTAAAAGAGGGTAGGTGGTACAATTAACTCCAGATTTAGACAGTTATAAGCTTGACAACAAAAGAGAGGAATTATTATTTTTTCTCCATGATGTGTAAATATTTAATGCTTATTATCTAAAAAGCCTATTCTGAAGGCAAATGGCCCCTTTTGATTTCAAACACACTCCTGCCTTTATACAATGGGGACATACAGTAGATGATGAAAAACAGGTGCAAAGTCTAACTCAATATTAAGAAGCCATTCCCATCATTTTGTATCCCCAGTCTATATGCCTACATGTGTGCATGTTTGAGCGTGTGGTGGCGGGCCTCCCAGGCAGCAGAGCACCAGCATCAGGCTTTTCTAATGAGGCCATAAGAAGCACAACTTCTCTGTTGTGCTGCCTGGAACATTACTCTGCATTTGAAATGCACCCAGCGGCCTAGCAGGCATCTTTTATCGTTGGATGCAGCTGTCCATGCTTTCTGAACACTTACTACCACCAAGCTTCTCTGACTACTGCCAGCGGGCAATAAGTGATAGAATCATGAAAACAGGGGGGGGAGAAATATTTACCACGACAAAGGAGCAGGAGAGTAATTCTTTAAAGAGAATATTCCCATTATTGGCAAATAAAGGCAGAAACTTTTGAAAAGTAGACTTCACAGCAACTGACTATTTGCCTAAAGAGAAAGAATAGGGTGAGGGATGACAATAAAGGGTAAAGAGAACGATACAGACAGAGCTATAGAGAGACAAAAGAAGAAGAGAGTAAAGGAAAAGCTATATAGAAATCTATATGCATATACCGCTGCCTACAACACAAGTAGCACTTTATTCCATGGAGAGATGCATCAATCTTGACAGCATATGGCATCTGTGCAAAATCCATTAATTTTTAATATACCAGGCGCTGAAATGAAAAGGCTTCCTGAGACAAGCAATTGTCAGATGTCAGTAGTGTTTTGATAACTTTTTTGATCTCCTTTTTTATTTGCATTCATAAAACGGGGCTATCCACATGCCACCTCAGTTTGGACATGGCTGGAGACTGACATGGAACCGTTTTCCACATAATTGCTCCCACCTTCAGTCAGGAGATGAGGTTCAAGGAAAACAAAGACGACGTGTGTATTATGTTGTTTGTGAGAGGAAGAGAGTGTGCACTGACTGAGGGCAGTATACATATATAGTACTGTATGATAAAAATATGAAAGCATGTGTTGACAAGCTGAATCAAAGTATGTGTTCCTGCACTTCCATAAACCATAACCTATTTAAATTACCCTATGTATCCTTGAATCTGTTAGTTACATTCAAAGCATACAATAGAAATGCTCCAGAGAGACATAGATCATTTGTGTTTGAGGATTCAATGATACAATAGAATCTAAATAATGGAGGCATGACTGTTAACTACCACACACACATACACACACACACACACACACACACAAGGACACACATGATTATTTTAAAGTAGTGGCAAGGTTTGAAAGTGCAGATTACAAAGGTCTCTTCAGAGTAGAGCAGAGAAGTGCTGTAGAGCTCAAATGTTCTCCAGCTATGTGGCTCTGCTCTGTTAGTGGGATAAGATGAGCCGCTCTCAATGAGACATAAGTACAAAGAGGTCAAATAGTCAGCTCAGTGAGTTTTGTCATATTTCTATATCCTCAGACAGTTCCATAGGAAGGTCCTCACCCCTCTTAATGCAAATACATGACTGTACTTGAGAAGAGTATTCTTTTTTTCCTCCTCTCCCCACTGTTAATGGATAACTCTTTGTGCATGTGCAGAGGGTGCTTTGCAAGATATTTATTCATATTCGTAAAATGTCAATTTAAAGCTTGTGAGTAGCCATAGGAGATGAACAGGAACTTGTGAAATCCAATAAGAGCTGCTTTAGAGACAGGTGCAAAGCGGACTAATTAATAGCAATCTATACTCTGGCCAGGGCATGCAGCGGGCCGACTGAGACACTCTTAGGTCGGGCAATGAAAAGATAGCAGCTCCAAATTCATTTTCTCACCGTGGCTCTCCCAAAGGAAGTCTCCCAAGTACACTCACACTTCCTTTAATGCCTTCACTGGGGTGTAATTTATTTTTGCGTTTGCCAGCACATTTGGAAAGTTCATTACTTCGCTCATGGCTTGTTAATTAGCCTTGTAAAGCCGCCATTAGATCTCCTCGGGCCAGGACCAAGATGAGACTTTTGTCCCAAAACATTAACACACTGCAGGAGGCCTGTAAAACTGCTCTCTGCCCATTTAAGTTGTAACAGTGACACCTCAGTGAAAATGTGAAAGATGGAGGGACAATCAAGTCAAAGTCACATGTGCTCTGAACGGGCTGTTGCCTCATTTTATGTTTCACCTTTGCTGCCATGGACAGGGGTCAGGCTCATTTCTTTCTAACACCTGTTCTGGGCTGACTTTAATGCCATTCCTCCACTGATGACCAATATCCAGCTTGATGTCTGTCCTCCTGTCAGTCTTTGCTAAATCCCAGTCGACAGTATAACTGGCTGTCTCTGTGGTGATCTCCTCAGGGTTCTCACTCACTTCCAACCCTGGAGCTCCAAGGGAGGATGAACAGTAATGAGCAGTAGTACCAGGCTCAGCTGGCGGGTTTCAGAATTCCTGCTGTGTGAGGCGTGACTACAGGAACATGGACTGACACCACAGCTACAACACCAGCAGTACAGACCAGCCAGCATGGCCTTATTGATTATGCAGGTGCTCATTTGTGTGGCCAAGCGGGTAGCAGGCACGTGTCTCATTTGAACTTTACAGGAATGGAACACGCTCCGATTTCCCCGCTGCAAAAAAGGAAGCCCTGGTGCTTTATTTTTAGAACAGCTGCGTCTAATGGGGCCTGGCAGGTACAGGAGGCGTCACATCTGTCGAGGCCCAGGTGATGCTCTCGCCCTCCGCTCCTCGCCTTCTCCCTACCAGTCAAATGACTCACACTGAAGATCAACAATGTCATTTCCAATAAACTCTTCTTCCTCTTCCTGCCACTTTCCATCAGTTCTGGCGATAGGTTCTTGCTAGTAGCCATTTCATTCCACAACACAGCGGAAGAGGGGATGCATAATGTAAAAGATGTAAAGAAGATGAATGTTCTGTCTAATGCCAGGGCACTAGGAAGATTAATTAGAAAAATCCAGCTTTCTGACTGGCCAAACGTTTGTGGTATAGAGCCCATACACCTGTGCCAGAGTGCACCCCTCTGGAGCTAAGGAGGTAGCTAAGACATGCAGTAGCATTGAAGGCATTGGTATGGGTGAAGCTGCCCTTCAAACTTATAATGAGCAACACTGCAAATCTCACTCCAATTGAGTATTGGTCGGTAAATTTGGAAAAGTCAGTGCTCAACATCAGCAATGATGTTAAATCACACTTGCCAATGACATTTTTCTGCTGATAAAGTTTACAAAAAGTGTCGGTTAGATAGTCAGTAACCCTTATATTTCCATGATTAATAACTACACAGTTTACTTATTATACTGAGTTGTATTGTATAGAATTAATCACCAATAAATGACCAGTAAGAAGATCTGATCCCCCTCCAAGAACCTCACCTCTCCAGTCATGTTTCAGCTATAGCTTTCTATAGATGACACACAAAATGAAGTCATCTATTCATAGTAGTATCAAGTAAACCAACTAATTAAACTACAGATTCAACAAAAAAAAAAAATCAGGAGTTCATATATCATACCAAAACTACCTGCTAAAATGCATTCTTTCACTTCCATGAATGAAAACTAGACCCTGTAGCTCTCATAGTTAAAATGTTTTGCAATGCTTTCTCCAAACACTCTTCTACATCATCGGGATGTGAAAGCGTGGTCATGGTTATTACTGGGGTTATGCAAAATCTCATTTACCCTGTAACTTATCTACAGAATTATGCAGTGTGTGCACAAAATAGCAAGAAGAAAATTCTGTGATTTGTGAATCTAGCTTAATTTTATTTCTTTACTTGTTGCAATTGTTAAGAGTTGAGAAATGACAAATTTGCAAACATTTGGCTGATAATTATCCACAAACAATTTTACACTGAAAAGTTTGATTCATTACTTGTGGGCAGCCAAAACTGGGCAATGCACAGAATGATGTTTATTTTTGTATTCGACTTCAAAATTTTCCATAACCATTCATAGTGTAGAAATGTGAGTGCCTTAAATTTTGTCTCCATGCAACATATTTTACATATTATTGTCAGCAGAAAGTGGAGCTGGTGCGAAAGTATCTACTTTAATGAGAAACTAGTACACACTGACACTGTTTAAGTTTTGTTACTTTTCTCGAGTTCTTCATTGGATAGAATGTGCTGCAAAGTTTACTCTTGCTTATTATAAGTCCTACTCCTTTGGTGATGTGAAAATGTAATACCATGTTCTTGTGCCATGTTCTCTTTCAACTCAGTGACTTAAGCATTCCGACGATCTAACAGTTTGTCTACCTGTGCAAAATATTCCCGCTCTCTTTCTACCTTACCTGAAACCCACCGTGCTCCAAACATCTTTTGCATCAAACGTCACCGTGGCAGACGTGAATAGCTCACTGGAAACAGGAATATATCTCCCTCAAACCAGGGTGGGGTGGCACACCACACAACAGTAAGATCAACAGCAATAACAACAACGGCAGCAGCAGCGTTTGCTCAACACAGCAGACTGCTGATAAAAGGGGGGGTTTGTGTTGCACAAGTTCCTCTCAGCTCAGCAGAACGGTGCCATCAGCTGTAGCATTTGTCTGTTCTCTCTTCCACCCTCCCTCCTTCCTCCCCCTCTTCCTCCCCCTTCCTCTCTTCCTATCCAGAAGACAGGAAGCTGTTTGTGGGAATGCTCGGCAAGCAGCAGAGCGAGGACGACGTCCGGCGGCTGTTCGAGACCTTCGGCCAGATCGAGGAGTGCACCGTCCTGCGAGGGCCTGATGGGGCCAGTAAGGGTCAGAGCCCACACACCTCCCACTCTTTTTTTCCCTGTCTGTCCCTCTTAATCCCTCTGTCTGCCTGTACGTTTGTCACTCTTGCTGCTCTTTAGCTTTTTAGAACCATGCTTCAACTGCTGTACATTCATTGACATCATCAGCAATCCACTCTGCTCCTCTGAATAACTCATCCTCCCCTTCAGCTATTCTGTTTTTCACCACCTCTTAGGTGTCTCGCTTGCATTTCTTTCATACCTCATTGTCACTGTGCTCCGACACCTCCTTCCTCCCACTTTCCTTTTCTCTCTGCTTTCTGTATTTCCCTTCCCTTTTTTGTTCTCACTCTTCTTTTGTTTAACTCCTTCATCTCTCCTTTTTCTTTCCCTCCTGAATTTCTTCTTGTGTTGTCTCTTCATCACGGCAGCTCCTCTCACCCTGGGCTTGTACTCGACAAATCCATCACGCAACACCTTGTCTTACTGCTCACCCCTCTCCTCCTCCTCCTCCTCCTCCTCCTCCTCCTCCTCCGCCTCCTCCTCCTCCTCCTCTTCCTCGTATCTGAAAAGCGGGGTGTAATCATGTTTGTTTCCCACATTACCGTCATCCCTCCCCAGAGACACCATTGGACGATAATGTCCTACTGTAAATAAAACAGCCAGGCTCTGGGTTTTGCTGCTGTCACTCACAGTGGAGCAGATTTGCCTGCATTCAGGAACAGCTTATGCATTCATGTCTGTGGCTTATGTGCTATTTAGTTAGTAGAGCGTGTTCAAATTAAAGATGGCTGTGTAACGTGCAATACAGGTGGGATTGTTCTGAGAATGCTGGAGGCACCCCCATCATCCTTTGATGGGTCTCTGTCTCACAGCCATATTTGGGGCGATAACGCCAATGATATTGCTCAAAACCTCTACCTTCTTTTCTCTCTGTTGACTGTGATTTATTCGCCTATATGAAGCGTCTGAATACGTGAAAGGAATGTGTGGCAAGGCAAGAGAGAGGGATTGATAATGTGCGAGCCTTGTGAGTATATCAAAGAGAAAGGCTGGCTATACCGAACCACACACCTATCTGTGTTGACATCTGTTCCTCTCACTGTTAATCCCGGGTCTATTGCTCTGTGTCGCCCCACCGGCCAGCTACCTCTCTTTCTCCCTGGCTTGTTTCCTCTTTTGCTGTCTCTCCCTCCCTTTCTGGCTCCCTCTCTTCATGTCTGCTCAGATGCCTCAAGCTGACTGACAACGCACAAAATGAAATAAGGCCAGTGCTGTTGTGTCAGACAGGAGCTAGTTTTCTCTCTCATTCACGCTTTCACTCCTTTTCACCCTCCTGCACCTCACACCTCATCTCTTTTTCTTTCTCCTCTCTTCACATGCCATATGTTTCCTGTGTTAGTATTTGTCTCTTTTATCACTGGCTTGATCATAACCTTTTCTTCAGGTTTTCACTGCTATGAAATGGAAAACTGTAGAGCAATGTTAACTATGAATGCTACCACCAGACAAAGGTCTCATATATAGGTATCTGGTCCTATCACTCACTGTGCAACAGTCCCACGCAATCATTACGGGATGTTACGGCAAATTATTTTGCCAGCCGCCTCGCTTGGGATGAGGTTCGCGTAATTTGAATGAGACAGACCTTGAAATTGTCAGTGCTATCTGTTCCATGATGGAGGCTTTGTCCCCTGTTGATGTAAATTTATGCTACTCAGAGGCTTTTCAGCACCCCTCTTCACCCAATAAAAAGGCCGAGAAGTTTAACATCCATCTCTCTATGGCGCTGCTCCTCAAAGTACTTTCAAAGTGCAACACTTGCTGCCAGAGTTGAATGGAGCCTCGAATTGTCAGAAAAAATAGAGAGATGGCTTTTAGGTCTATAATTAAGTTGTGTTATAAATGTCACCCATCCAGCGGGATGGAATTCATGCATACATATTATTACCCCGGGAATTCAAAAAGCAGTGCAGATTCTCTCGCTTGAAAGCAATACAATCTCTTTTTTCCTTTTACCCCAACTCATTTTGAGCCATCAAATTCAAAAACTCAAATGTGCACTATAATTTATGAGGCTGTAGCACTTCCAATTCTTTTGAGATGGTGTGCTCTGTGTCCCTTAACTTTTTTTTTTCTAGGTCAGGAAAACTACAGCATTGATTTTTTTGGTGGAGAACTCTGAGGACGCTGTATGTTTGACATGACTTTCCACTGAGGGTGTATGCCAAGCCCTGCAGTTTTTAGTGTCTTTCTGGCTGAGCTGAGCTGCTGGGGTCACTGGGATTCTGGCACAATATCTGATAGCCTGGTTAGGGAACCAACAGCAAGACATGTTGCCTTACAAGACCAAAAGGCTTTTGCAAGAACAAACTGCCCATTATTATTTCAACTACAAAGGTTAAACAGCGTTTGTTCCTTCAAAGACAGAGTTACAGTCAAATGGCACACAGTAAGCTGACACATTTCAGTTGGACAAATGAAGACCTTTTCTGCCTCTACCCGGAGGGGCGTTCAAGTGAAGTAAAAGAGTGCTAGAGTGCTGTGACAGAATCAAAGGCTTCTTTGACTTATCTGTTTGCCTCTGTAGATCTATACAGCTTTGAGCACATTTGACAGTACAGAAAACACATGGCCTTCTCTACTTACCACAGTTCTGCACACAACACTTTAAATTGCTTACCAGTCATGTGGCAGGAATGTGGATGGAAAGCCTCAGGTAAAGGTGGAAATTTTCCCCCATTGATTGTGCACACACTGCATGTCCTTCAATTCAGTCTTTTTGATTTTGTCAGGAAATTATTAATTTGTTTGTCTGGGAAGCAAAGCTGACTCCTGAGATGTAGAAGAGAATGCGTCACTGCCAGCTATAAAACATCTCCTGAGTCTACCAATCAGCATTTTGTGTAGTTTAAATGAATCATCACTCCTTTGAGAATGTAGAGTGAATAAATGTATATGAATATGAAACCATTTAGAAAAAGTATTAACAGTTCTCAAGAAAGCAGGCACTGAACTCAGGAAAAAAGCCTGTCTGGTTTTGAGACACTGGTGCTACTCGATTAATGAAAAGGGGGCAGAATTAATCCATGAGTTTGTTAATTAGGTATCTCTTGACTTAACACATGAGCTACCTGAAGGCAAGGATAAGAATAGGACATAACAGAATACCTTGTGCAGTCTATGATGACCATAAAGCTTAGAGAAATAGCTCCTGTTTAATTTAATGGCTTTGGGGAAATTACCACATTTCATTTCCACTGTATTTCAGTTCACTAGCTTTCTCTTTTTGTTTTAGTAGTTTAGTGCCTGTCCTTACCTACACACTCATACGCTATTTAATCATGTGGTTATGTGGATATGTAACCTTGCAAAAAACATATTGTGCATTATTATTATCTAATTAAATCATTTTAACGTCATTTGAAATGTTAATGCAATGAGGCTCCAGACCCCTGCTGCCAACACCCGTTCCCTTGTCTTACTGCCAACTTTTTATGTTGACTTTTCCTTTTGTGCATTAACTACACAACAGATTTAAGTTGATTTGAATGCCCCTTGAGCAAAGCCCCCCTCCATTTGAAATTATACGCGAGCAAAGATTCGGTTAGATAGGCAGATTATAATACTATGCCTTTGTCATCATAATCTCTTTTATGAGTGACTGCACACAAATCACAATGTGTAAATATTAAACAGATTAATAATCACAAACAAGTCAGCATAGTAAATGCCTTGGCTCCATGCTCCAAAGTGGAGGGGGTGGAATTAGAAATGGGCGAGGGACAGGATGTTCCACGCAGCTACTGCCTTCACCACAATTAGACTGATTTATTCAGAGTTATGCGCTGAACACACAAATGGCAGAATATATTTTCAACAAAGATAACATGAAAACAATGGTAATGAATGTTTTTTTCCTCCCATATTCAAGGCCATTTCCCTGATGTTGTGCCCCTCCTTTCTATTTCTCTCATTTTTCTGTATACAGGCTGTGCCTTTGTCAAGTTCTCCAGCCATGCAGAAGCACAGGCCGCCATCAACAGCTTACATGGTGGACAGACTATGCCTGTAAGTAACACACATTGAAATACAATTATATAAAGTGTTTTAAGTGTTCTTCTAACAACATAATTAACTTTAATGTCAAGTTTATTTTAATGCAGCTGCAAACAACCGCATTTACACTCGATGTGGACAATATGGACATGGGATGTGATGTCACTTAAATGAATGTATGTATGCCAGCTGCTTTGTCAATGTTCCCAGTTTTATAAAATGTTTGAGGCAGACTAGGGCAAGGTTTACAACAAAGATTGGTGGACTTGATTGTGTTTGCTGCCCTGCCAAGAAACAGACACTAGCCAAGTCTTCTTTGACAGTTTTCTATTCCACATGCATACACCCACTGCATGGTGTGTGGCTCTTTTAAAAATTCATCATGGAATGTCTGTTTTTCTTTTTATGTGTATGGAAAACCTTGTACATCTAAGACAAAACAATGCACTCAAAATATATCTAGAGAATATCTATTATTTATCTGTGTATCAATTTTTTGGTTTGTATATACAGTATATACAGTCACCACAGTGACTTGTCTCAAAGAACATTAACAGTCCACAGTCTCACTGTGCATTATTGCACACAAAAGATTCCCACAGTCCGCATCCACCACCTTACAGCGCACAGCTGCATACTGTGTATTTGTCTTTTCACTCAATATCCATTTCTTTCTCCTGCTATTCAGACCACCATTCCAGCAGACAGATAGAAAGGTTTACGTGCACCGTATTTTTAACATTCACAGTTTACATTTACAATAGAAACAGCAAAATGTTAATTGGAACAATTAGCAAATAACTACCAATTTAAAATGTAATAGATTATGGCTGCATTCCATGCAGAATTTCCACTTGCTTATTGTAGGTATAGTTAAGGGAATAGAGAAGACCACAGATAGCCTTCAGCTTATCAGGTTTTTATAGCTAGAGTTAATGTTAGCTTACAATTGCCCTACTTTATGTCCAGAAGAAACAGAGCATCCCATTGGAAAACCTGGCCACCTGTTGACTGTAATTTCAGTATTCAATGGCGTTTTAGTTCCGATTTGGTCAATCAGCTTCTGAAAAACAGAAAGATGCAAGGGCATAACAGTAGTTCTAAGGGATGTTGTAATAATTTAATGTGTGTAGGTTCAGGCAGGTAGTTCAGAATTTGGCTCTAAATTGTGAAGAAGCCAAGAGAAAGCTGTGTGTCTGTGAATTTGGGAATTATCTGTCCATCTAGCTATGCTTTTCCTGTAATTTGGCATCCTAAATCTCATCTGCTTTTGTTTCGTGAGTTTTCTGACCCATTAGCTCAGAAAGTTCTTTACATATTTTTGAAGACAAATATGTTGTCTATGTATGTATATGTATATTGTGCACAAGTCTCGCGTGAAATAGACATCACAATTTTAATGAGAGTAGCTGTTTATATACATGGATACTAATAATAACTTTGATAATATGAGATGAAAATAAAAGTCATACCGTTGAGGAAAATTCAATTGCAAAAAAAGGGCACTTTCCTGCAAGAGGGAGAGAAGAACACGATATTCCAAACATGAATAAACTAAGGCATGGCAGACTAGTTTCTGACTTGTCGATTAAAATGTCTCTCATCACATGAAGAAATAGTTCCCTGTCAAAAGTTAATAGTTTGAACAGGTCTCTTAACCTGTTCCTAAAAACTAAAATTAGTGTGAAATTAGAGGGAGATAGTGTGTCATCTTCATGGAGAAGCAATTTAATTGAGGCAGTAGGCCAAATAAGATTTCAGAAATGGAGTAATTAACTTTTGACACATTTATGAGGATGGCTAGATAGGTAGTTTTGGAATTCCATACACCTAAATATAAGTGTGTGTCATCAGCATAAAAGTAACTGTTTTTTCAATCTGAGTATGTAAATGTAAAAACAAATGCAGTGAAAACTACAACAATTCTACAGAGGATAAGCATGAAGGATGGATACAGTTGCTGGGCAATAACTTTTTTTCTGACATCAACTGCATGTTTAGAAAGTACAATTATGATTACCATAGATAACAGACACGTCTAGGCTGCAAAATATTTTGTAAAAGGCAGGGAAACTGGTAAAAGTCACAGCCTCCCCCTTCCAGCAACATAGGAGAAATTACTTAAAAACAGCTCATCACCGGCAAATTATTAACAGTGACAGTTTGGCCCGTCATGGGACTAGTCTTTGTTAAAGACTATTAAACATTTAAAACACTTGAAAACATGTATCAAGGGAGGCTTCATTACAGTGACTAGAAGGGAGGTTAACGTAAGCCAATAATATTGAAAAGCACCCTAGAGTTAGGATGGATCTTCAAAATGAGGTCAGATTAATAAGCCGCTTTTGCTTCCTTAACTGCTTCCTGATATTTCAGCATTAAGTGCTTTATAATATTGTGAGACACTTGCAGTTTATCAACCTCCCATTAACTTTTGGTATGATCTACCCAAGACCAGGGTATTTAAATGTGGAATAACGTTAAGCTGTAAATACTTGTTGTAATAATAATTGCTGCAGGCTAATTGTACATCAGATTGCGCATCATTCCCTTTAGAGATATAGAACACATATACACGTGTTTGTTGTCATGACTCTGGTATTGCAGTTTACAATATATTTTAGTTTAGTTGCATAAGGACTTGTGGAGGGTAATGAAGTACTGGTGTGTTGGTCCAGTTTGATATACAGTAGTTATTATACGCAGAAAGTAGCATTAGTTGGTGTTGATTTGTTTAGTTGAAGAATGAGGCCACCAAACCTGTAACTCTTGTCAAGCTGCAGTTAATTACAGAATTTGGATATGCTTCTGTCGGGCTTGAACAAGGCCACCAAAAAGGCTTAAGTAAAAGAAATGATGAATTACAAAGCATCTCCTTGCCAGTGCTGGGTGTGTATTGAGTACTGCACAGCTGGACACACACATGAGCACACACTCTTTCTGGCAGACATCCGCACCTTCACACACTTCACTGATGTTCCGCAATAAATATTTACGGACGCTTCCTGGCAGCCAGATAGTGTCCTGGAAGCCAGATGTAATTTACACATCTTTTTGATGCAGCCTCATTTTGCATTACATTGAAGTAGTGAGGGAGGGAAGTAAGTGGTAGAGTCGGTTTAACTTTGTGTGTGGTTCTTATTGTGCTCCGTAGAAACCAAACTTCTTGGCATGTAAACCACAAGGGTCAAATTTCAATAAGCAGTGGGCCATGAGCCACAGAATAATCATGTTGCACACTGATCATGCACAATTATGACATGGCTCTTACTGAAATGTTATTATAATCAAGATATTTACCTTCTACTCAAAATGTCTTGTTGAATCAATCAGCAGTTTCCGTCCAGAAGATTCTCATAATTGGTCTCCTTTTGGGTGGCTTTTTGCTTTCTTGTACAGATCAAAATTTGGCTTGTGTGGAGTACTTTTGGGCATTTTGTGTTTGTTTGTCTTGCTTTAGCCCAGTCACAGTTGCATCAGGTTGGGCCACTCAGCCACCTGAGGTCTGCTGTAGATGAACTGTCCAAGGCAACATATGGAGCCCCAAACAGACCTGGGGCAGATCAAGAGCCATCCAAAAGTTCATTAATAATCTATATTATCCATATCTCTCTCCCTCTATCCCTGCACCTGTTATCCTCCTCTCCCCCAAATCCAACTTCCACTCAGATTAATAGGCAAGGTGGCCATTAGTATCCAACTAAGGCTTTGGTACCGATGGGGGATGCAGTTAATTTGGATAATATCACTGCCACATGTCGTCAACAACAGACTAACAGGAGGCAGGATTCAGAGAGTGGGCTTCTCAGCTCACTGCCTGCTGCCAGCTGTGAGGTCTGGATGAACCTTGAACAAAGAGTTGTCTCTTATTCCCTCTCCGTCTCTCTCTCCCTCTTAATGTTCTCTCTGCAGCATCTGTGTTACCTGGCACACGCACGCATGCCATAAATAATACCTGCACCAAAATACGCTGGCCCAAAATGAAAGGCTTTAATGAAGCTTAAGGGCAAGGGATGCCACCGAAGGGCATGCACTGATAGATCGGGTCATAGCTTTAATTGATGTTTACTGCAGTTTGCAGGTGCTTCCAAAATTAACTTAAAAGGTGATTGGGCACAGAACAGGCACTCTCACTGGTTCAGCTGTTGAATTACTGTAAGGCTGCAGAGGCACAGGTGGCAAAACTTCAAATGGCAGCGCCGAGGGCAGGCAGACAACACCCAGCAAATTGCAGACATTGTCATGTTCAGTGTCACAGCGTGGCTGACAGGGTCTGTAGAGCACACCAGTGTTGGCAGCAACAAGAGTGTGCATGTGTGTGATGCTATAGTTCTGGTTTAATGAGAGATAAGACCAAGCCAGAGAGTATTGTCATTGTAACAAGCAATTCATCAACGCCACATGAAACTTTTGTAGCATCTCAGCAGGCTTGTAGCTGACATACTCCATGGAGATTTGTGGCTTGCACTCCTCACATACACAACATATAAACTGTTATTTCCAAAATTTAGTATAAACACCAAGTGAAAATACCATTATGAATGACAGTGTTCTTCTTCTCTGTCTCTTGGCTTGATGCACTGCTCGGCAGCTGCAGCAGTATGTGGTGGCCAGCAAGGCCAGACCAAGATGGTATCATCCAGTGCTAATGAGAGACAGTCCTCCCATGAGGCTAGCAGGGATGTAGCAAGGTTCAGAGAGTTGAATGCGAAGCCCACAGGGGGTTCATCCAATTACCAAACAAACGTGTTATGGTGTATTCAATTAATTTATTACAGATTCTTGATTAACATTGTTAAGTCTGTAGAAACCTGGGACAACTTTTGAAGTTTCATTTGTCATTTGAAAGTAACTGCTACATGTTTGCTGAACAGGGGAGAAAGAAGGTTCTTAGCACATTAGTTGTTAATCATTAACATGCTTTTCGAATATTCGTTTCCCTTCAATGACTGAGTCAGTATACCATATTGTTGTAAGCCCCTGTAGAGCATCGAAGATGAGTGTCTGTTTACCTGTACACACTTAACACCAGTGTCTTTGTATCACAGCAATGCAGAGATAAAAGCAAAATGCCATTTCACTGGTGTGGCTAAATTCTAATCCCTCAATTACCGTTGTGTATTTTTCCATCTACACATTTTGTGGCCTATACAAAATCCAATATGGGAGATTTTCACAAGTCAAGTGTGTTGTTCAAGAAATTAGATTAGTTTTTGAACCCGTGACAAATTCCTTAGTTGTACCTGTCAAAAGTGAAGGCTCCCTGTTGGCCCTTATCAAATTCAGCGAATTCATTTTCTCTCCAGGTATAGGAGTCATGCCGGTGGAGGTTATTATTCTGTTTGTTTGTCAGCTTGTGATTTTCTGCTACCAGTGAGGAGTGGCTGCTTTGCATCCAGTGCCTGTTGTCTGCTGCCACCTGTTCCGTCTTTACCTGGCCACATATTACACTTTCTTTATGTGGATAGAAACTCTTGATCCTTGAGGGGGATCGTACTCTGAAATCTGCTTTTTTCTGATTAGGTCTTGGATCTAGTCAGAATACATCCGCTTGAGATCTGAGGATATGAAATTCTCCTTTTCAGTGGTGAGGATGAGAGAAAATTCTATATGTTTTTATTTTAGAGGGGATATTTTGGCTTTTGTGCTTTGAAAGTCAGAAATGCTAGGATCTGACATGAATGGCAGTGCCGACAACACCTGCAGAGGCTGTTGTAGTGCTTTAGTGCTGCTGCCAAGTCTGTTCAGTGTAGACACTGCAGACAGGGTCTCCTCCTGTGCTGTCGTCTACAGCAGAGTGCTCTGTTGGGAGAAGCCTGGCCAGGCCAGACTCTTGAGTCACGGTGCAGTGAGTACAGGCAGCCTCAGGCTTTCAACGTCCCGATGCTCACAATGCATTCTTCATGAGGTATTAAATGAAAAGAATACACAGATACACAAAGCAGAAAATGAATGTGATCTAAACGCCAGGCCCCTGTGCTGTGGGCAGGATTGAGCAACAACGCTGGAGGGAGATGTTTGCTCTGTGCCAGTCTCATTAACTCTAACAGCCCAGTGCCTTCAACTGACCCACAGAGTTGAGAAAGAACTAAAAAAGGTCAGGAGGTAGGATGAAATGAAATTAGAAAGGGGAAAACTGTGCTGTTAACACCGCCATGTCAGAGTATTGATTTAACTAATTGAAATGGCATCGAGAGAGAAACACCAGATGGGTCTCATCTGGCCTGAGGTAGGGTGCTGGCTGGCTCTGATAGGATCCCATCTGAGACGCATTGTCCCTGGGGTCCATGCTGATGCTTTCCTTCATTCCCCAACCTCTTTCTTACAGTTATCTATAGCCAACACATTCTCTTGGTTGTGTTAACAGAATGTTTGTAAGACACTTAAGGCAAAGGGTTGTCGAATAGAATGCAAAGCCTCTGAACAAAAACGCGTTTGTGTTTTGCATTGAGAAAATGTGTATTTGTCTTTTTTTATAAAATGAGAAATTAGATAAGAAGAAAAACCATAGCTGAGGGAAGGATAAGGCTCAAGAAAATGGTGACTGATGTTAGGGTAATGTAGAAAAAAACATAAAATGTTATAAAGATATTATGTAAGGTTTGCTGCAATGACTAACCAAACCACAAAGCGCGAGACCATCCAGGCAAACTGCCTTCTCGATGACATCCCCTAGATGTTCCTGTTTAAAATTTCATGAAGCGCTTACAAAAATAGGACACACTTTTTGTATGAATTACTATGAAATAACATGAAGAGTGAGACTGTGTTTGTTCAGTGGCTGAATACACACTCTCTTACTATGCAGTTGCAATATTCAGCTTTGTTTCTATGATTTTCTGTTTGGATGGCACTGCTTTAGTAATGTGCCTCCGTAGGCAGAACTCGAGCTTGATCTTTAACCTGTAGAGCAACTTGGTCTAGCTCTGTCAATTTCAATGTCTTAAACATAGTCACATAAACTTGTGCACAAGAAACAGGTGAACGCAGCTTCGCTCACACTGGTCAGCCTCAACTTTCTCTGTCTCTGGGTCCCCTGCAGTTCCCTCACAAATTGCTACACCCAAAGAAAATATGGATATCCAAATCAAAGTGTGAATTTGTACTGACCCTGTGAGGATGAGACATTTTGTGAAATATGAATCCAAGTTGTGATTATGGAGTCCTTTTCTCCCCATGTCTTTGCTTTTATGATCTTACTAATCATATCCTGGCTGCCCCCTGGCTGCCTGTGTCCTTCTGTCCTGGTGGTGCTCCGTGCACTTTCCCAGCATGCACTGCCTGTAATTAAATAGGAGCCTGGTCCTCTTGACAGTGTCTGTGGCTGCCTTCTCTGCCTGGAAGCCTCCTCATCCTCTATGTCTCTTTCTTTCTTTCTCTCTCTCTCTCTCTGTCTCTCACTCACACACAGACACTCCACCTCCCTCTCTCCTTGCCTGGATGTCACATGAGGAACTGATTCTGGTCTCTGTCTCTCATATGATTTAATTGGATGCAAACTCAGGAGCATGGACATCAATACGGAACTATATCTGCCATAAGGCAGAGCCATTAGTCAATACTTCGCCCTCCACATGCTGAAGGCTTTTGTCAGACCTAATTACCCAGTACTATATTCAGTGGAGCTTTACCAGTGGGGGACTGGGACTCCTGTGGGATCTGGTTAGGATCATAGTTCACTCCCAGTGTATACAGTGGAGTTGGAAAGTTCACAAAAGCAAATATCACTCACTATTCTGTTCCATTTAATGCTGACAGCTAAATGACTACAGTCATGAGAGCTGCAAATTCACTTCGAATGGCTTCTTTGACTTAGATATATTAGGTGTATGTTGTGTACAGTGGGCATCAGATGACAGAACTGAATGAAATGCTGACCACTGTTTCTCCTTTTTGGTGATGAACATTTCCCAAGGGAAACACGCACGCATTCTGAGAAAGCCGTTTTCAACTACACAATAAAAGATGCAAATGTAATGCATGCAATCAGCAACATTGTTTCTAAATGGCCTGTATTTAGGCTATGGTCAGACTGACAGTGTTCACTATGTTCATATATACGATATCTGCACTATTCCAATAAAAGCATTGCACATTAACTTGCAATAAAATTGTCAGGCAACGGTGACAATCAGTGACATCAGTATTGACAAGATCAGTGGTTTCACTTTGGCCAAAGCTTGGCGTTAGCTTTAGGAAATTCATATTAGCTGTCCAATCTGCTGTGGTTACAGAGTGTGTTATTGCCTTGTTGTCCTCCTTTAGTTTGTTCCAGTGAATAACTATTTATTCAGTCTAGGGAAGTTCACACAGACATTTTTGGCTAACAAACACCTGCTCATTAGTGGCAGGCTGCAAAACGCTGCTGATTGAAAGTAACCATGATAGTTGCTCAACGATGTTGAAACTTTGACAGCCCAAAATACTTTTTTCACTTATATCACTTGTTCATATAAGTCATATATTTTTTGCTTGTTTGTTTTGTGTTTGTTGCTTTTGTTAATCTACAGGTAGCAATAAAAAAGCATGAAAATAAACCAGTGAAATAAATATGTCATTTTCTTATGAAGACACACCTGAAAAGTGGTAAATGTTTAGTTTATGTTGCATATTTCACTAAGCTTGTAAATATATGTGTCCCTCCAGGGTGCCTCGTCCAGTCTGGTGGTCAAGTTTGCAGACACTGATAAGGAGAGGACCTTGCGCAGGATGCACCAGATGGCGGGCCAGCTCGGCATCTTCAGTCCTATGACCATCCAGTTCGGGGCCTATGGCGCCTACTCTCATGCTGTAAGTCTCAGCCCGGCGGGGGAGGAGACGGTGAGCTTTAAAAAATAAAATAAAAAGTGTTGTGATTTAAGGTTTGAACTCACTATCTCTCCCACTAGGCATGTGACACTCCCAGCAAACAACTCTTAAGTGATTCGCACTATTAAATGGTTGTTAGAGTCCAACTTTATAGAGGCTTTACAGAAAATGCTGCACTGCTTTTTATATTGTGTCTTTTTATCCCTTCATTGGTCCAGGCTGCTTATCATGTATGCTCAGCACTACACTGTTTTATTTTCATACAGTTGTAAGCACCCATTTCATATTCACTTTCCATTCCCATATTTCCTGACTGGGTCTGTAAATTCAAACTGCCATCCCAAGCTTGCCTCTTTAAAATTTCATCTACTTACACATATGTCTTTACACTCAAACGTCATTACCAAAAACCCACACCTGCCCACCGCATACCCCTTTCCCTGCTACCCCATTACATATTCACACATGAAAGTCACAGCCTGGGTTAGGAGTCTGTGAGATTTTGCACTCACACTGTAGCTAACAACTCACCCTGACAGGTGAGAATCGCCCACTCACTCACAATCACTCCACTAACTCTGCCATTGCAGCCCCCTTTTTTTCCTCTCACATTCTATGTATATGTATAAAGTACATATACATAGTCTCCAGCCTGCAAAACTCATCTCAGCCTTTATATTATGTCAGTATAATGAGCACAAGGCCAAAGCGGTATTACAGTAGCTGGGAAGCGACGCTGCAGGGCAACACAGACCACACTGTTCAAGAACAAGGCATGGGCCAAGCAAACAGAGATGTGAGAGTAAACATGCTCTGGTCCTGCGGCTATTTCACCCTCCTTTCCTTTTCTGTCCTTCCCTCCATCCCTCGCGCCATTCGCCTCTCTCCCCACTGCTCTTTAATCCAACAGCAGATGATGCAACAGCAAGCAGCCCTGATGGCAGCAACACAAGGGTCCTACCTGAACCCCATGGCAGCCATTGCTGCCGCGCAAATGCAGCAAATGGCAGCTTTCAATGTCAACGGCCTGGTGGCTACTCCCATGACACCGTCCTCAGGTACACGCTAATAGGCACACGCACACACTGACTGGCACGGGTGAAAGAGCAGAGGCACATGCAAACACACACACAAATGTGGGGCTTCTCTCTTCATTTCTCACTGCTGCCCTGGAACATTTTCATCATTAACAAGAATTATAGAAGCAGTAGTAATATATTCATTCAAGGCCTTTTTGCTGTTGCCCTTGTTACATTTTTTAGGATGTAGGCTCCCTTTTCAGAAGGAGCAGACATTGCCAGTGTTGCAAAGCAGAGCATTATATTGAGTGAGGCATGATGGGAGATGATGTACAGCATTCTTTGACACTCATTGGCAGCCACATTGTAGTCTCTCTCTCTCTCTCTCTCTCTCTCCTCCTCTCGCTCATTATCTCTCTCTCGCTTGCTCCTGTTGCTCTCTCCCTCTGTGTCTCTGTGACAGTGTGTGTTTTCTGGGAACATAGCCAATCCGATGACTTTGGATGCAGAGTCCTTGGCTTATACAATATAAGAGCAAAGATTTGTGTGAGATAATCCTGGACCCCAGTCTGAACTATCTTTTTGGCCCTTGTCATGAGGAGCTTTGATAAGTAGGAGGCCGCCTGAAGGCAGGGTCATTGCAAATGTATTAAATAAAGTGGCTTGACGCTGTACCTGGCATTTGTAATCCACAAGTCCTACATATACCAGGTAATGCCTATCAAACATAATCCTACATGACTTAAATGTCCTTCACCTGGATTAGAAAAATAATAAAAAACCATCAGCACAAAAGGACACTGACAAGGTGACAGACTTGGAATATCACAAAAAGGAGCAAAGGCAGTTAGAAGAAGAGACACAGGCCCCTGCATCATCAATATACTGCACATTATGGTAGCTTCTTGCAAGTCTACTTTTTGTTCCTTCAAAAGTGCAGTCATTTGCCCCAAGTGCCAAAGATATACATTTAAACCAGGGAATAATAATGAGGAAATTAAAGGGCTACCTTTATTTTGTTCTATTACAGTGATGAATGAGTGTTTTCCCCCTGTGCCACTCTTACACCATAATCAGTCGGTTACCTTGACTAATTTTAGAAACTGTACCTAGTTAGCTCAGGCTGAATTGGTACCAATTATGTGCTCATGAGGGGCCACTATGTGCCTCTTATATAGCAGAAAATATACTAAATATACTAGCATGTGAAGTGTGCAGCCTGCAGTTTCCATAATGACTCTGTATCTATTTGCAGGCACCAGCACACCCCCAGGCATCTCTGCCACAGCTGTGCCCAGCATAGGCGCCCCTATTGGGGTCAACGGATTCAGTGCCCTCCAGCCTCAAAGCAATGGACAGCCAACCTCTGAGCCCATCTACACCAATGGTATTCACCCTTACCCAGGTGAGCCAGTCAAGGTCTACATAAAAGAAACATGAGATATATTTGTAACATTTACTGTCATGAGAATGTTGCCCTGGCCCTGACACTTCTGATTAGCTGCGTGTGCAGATGGTGATCTATGAATGTTTGATTATTCTAGTGTTGCGCTTGACATGAATAAGAACATCACCTAATTGCCACAATGCAAGTTCAACATGCCAGTAGTGACAAGCTGAATTATATCACATGGTACTGTTTAGAAGTTGACAAGAGTCCTTTTCACTTCACACTGTCATTACATCATTTTCTGATTTGAACTGAAGCATTTAAGGCTTGAGGGTCAATCAACAGTGTCTTTGAGAGATTTCAGAGCAGCAAGTCCTAGTATCATGATGAATCCATCAGTTCATCCATCAGTCCATTACAGTTAATTTGATGTGTCTCAGCCCTTTCTCAGCTTCTTAATGTTGTCTGGGACTGATTCCTGAAGAATTGACAGACACACACTCCCCATTTCTGCATTATGCAAAGGCAGCTGCAATTGTAATGAACTACAAAGTGGTTTGTTTGGCATGTTGTTAATATTTGATGCAAACATCTGGGGCAAACAGGGATTTTGAAGAACTGAGATATGACAACCCAAATTTCTCCCACTCCCTGTGTGATCCTACCCCCTGATGGTTTTCTACAGCTAAGCCCATTTCTGTCATTCTCTGTATATACTTACTTGTCTCTGGGTCTGTCTTGACCATTCTTCGTCCTCTCTTTGTCCCGTTTTCCTCTTTGTCACTCCGCTTTCTCTGGCTCTCTTTTCGCCTCTCTGCAGCACAGAGTCCAACGGTGACTGACCCTCTCCAACAGGCTTATGCTGGCGTCCAACACTACGCAGGTGATCTGTCTCTCCTACCTCCTCTACTCTCTCACTTCCTCCATCTGTCCCTTTCCCTCTCCCCTCTCCCTCTCTGTTTGTCACATCAGTAGACACTATGACAGGTAGAGATAGCCAGACGACCAGCCAATTTTCTCACGGATTAGGCTACTTTACATTAGGATTGCAAAAGGATTTTCGGTTGACTTGATTATACACCCACACAAAAAAATCTTAATTCCAAAAGTACACTGAGAGCTGAGGATCTGAACCTGCCATAGCCTCCTACATAAGAGATGACATAGACCTCTCATAACCACTGCTTTCTGCCTGACATCAGTTCTCATTAACATGGTATAAGTCTCCCTCTCTTTCTTTGTGTGTCTGCTTAGTTGAACCGCACTCGACTCCCCTTTTGCCATACACTTTGTGTAGTGATCCACCAGCCAAATGAGCCCAGGCTCCCAGTCATAATGCAATTTATTTATGCAATGTCTAGAGGATGCAAATGAACAATGGAATAATGATTTGAGTTTTGTTGTGTCAAATATGAAAATAGAGATGTGAAAAATTCCACTCTGGTTCTCCCTTTGCAACAGCAGCCTACCCTGCCGCCTATGCGCCAATCAGCCAAGCGTTCCCCCAGCAACCAACCATCATTCCCCAGCAACAGAGGGAAGGTAAGAGCGAGCAAGCGCGCCCACCCAAGATAAAAGGTGATAATTGCCATGTTCCATTCTAATGTAGCTGCACTGCTTTGAATTAGCGAGGGAGGGAAAAAGCTGGCTGGGGAAAATGTGAGAAAAAGGCTCCCCATTTAAAGAGAAGAACATTAGCAGTGAGATGGAAAGTTACTCTGTCATTATTCAAAAACTGCACTAATTCAAACTCGCAGCGTTGGACTGCTTAATCAGTCCATTACAATGTGTTTAAGTGGTTATAAATATTCATCAGATTAATTAGCTGCATGCATAATCATTTATTTCCATTCTTAGTGTAGTGTTCGTTCTTATGCCACAGAATCAGATGTAATAAAGCATAGGATATACTGTGATGGTAAATCACTCTTTTTGACACCATTCGTCACTCTCAATTATTCATCTATATGATTGTATGAGACAGTGTAGAGTGGCATGAATATTCAATATAGGAACTCTGAAATTGAGTGTTTCCATCATTAACGAGAGGAAAAGTTAGTTTGTTTGCATTTTTTCAGTAGTGTAAGTGCCTGCCAGGTCCAAAGTGCAGAACTATATTTCTAAAGTATAGATAGACACAAACTTATCCCCACCTGTCAGCAGCTTATTCACGTTACATGCAGGCATAATTTCACACCATAGGAAAAACACATGGTTTTTAAGGGCATCCCATCTCTCACCGTTACCTTGGAACATTTTAATCATTAGCAAGAATTATAGAAGTCATGTTAACACATACACACTCAGACACAGTCTCTCTCACACACACACACACACACACACACCAGAGCTATTCTTGGTTGAGCCAGTGGCCTGTCTGAGTTCTGGTCTCCTCTGGGTTTTGGCTGCTTTCCCAGCCTGTCTGAGTCCACTGCCACAGTCTGCAGCCCTGCCATTTAACAAGAGACACCTAAACCTGAATACACAGGCACAGTCAAGCCTCTGCTTCAAACTCCCCCTGAAAGCTAACAATTGCAACAATGCATTTTTACAGTCCTTGTCTGTATGCGTGTCAATAAGGAAAATCCCACCAAATCCAAAAATATAATTTTAACGAGGCAAATCTTCACTGTACTCTTTGAAAATATGTTTTCCTTTTACTGGAGAATCTTAGGCAGCCTATCTACATGTCTCACATCAACTCTGTACACCAACACATAATGACACAGCACACATCAATATGTTATACCCAAAGAAATGTGTTGTAAAATTCTAGGGAATGAACTAAAACTGCCTCAATCAGTTCTGTAAACCAGTTGGTTGTAAAAATAAATAAATAAATAAATAAATAAAAAAACCAAAAACAATAAACATGAAGAATTTAAAGGCAGCCACCTTGCTCAACTTCAGTGTCATTTTTACCAAATCTGTCCATATCCATGAATAATTTCAGGGTGGTCTAAGGTGAAGAAAAAAATCCAATGCATCAGAGCCATAATGGACTAGAAATAATTAACAGTTTATTTCATAATTCCCATAGTAATCTCTTGCTAGAAGTCCTTCTGAAGATGGACATGCAGTGAGAGCTGGGCATGCAGCGGAGACCACATGTGAGGCACTGATCTCTCACAGGACACAAGATCCTGAGGCACAAGAGAAACACAGGATCAGGCAGAAGTCAGGCAAAAAGAGCTAAAACACTAACAAGAGTCTAAGGTTTAACCATAGCATGAGTACCATTTGGTGACCACCAGACAATCTGGGAAAGAAGCAAGGGAAGAGCCAGTTAGCAGGTTAAATATTGCAGGGCTTGATTGCTGGAATCCGTCACAGGTGTGCAGGTGGTGCAGCCAGAGAGGAGGCGAGAGTGCCACACCCAGACAACACACACACACACATACACACACACCCGAGAAGACAGAGAAGGGACTCACAAGAAACACAAGGAAGGGGGAAAACAGCAGAAACACAAGGGGCCGAGGAGGTGGCACAGTTGACTATAACAGACAGTCCAACATTGCGGTGTGTTATGCTAATAGCAGCTAGTGGAGCCTTGAGCTGCTGGCCTCAACCAGGAATGGGGAGTGGGCTACAGAGGTCTGGGAGCACTTCTATTTAACAGCACTCACGGATATTTTTTCATTTTCAAATAGCCCCAACCTCAATGCAAGGGACATCACTTGAAGCAATTTATCAGATTTCACACAGCTGCCACTGGAGCCACAAAAAGTGTTATACAACTTTTTTTCATATACCCTAGCAAACAGACTTTGATGTGTAAAAAATTGGTGTAGTTCCCCTTTAAAAAAATGAATAATAATAAATTCTGCACATGTGAATCCTACCAAATTACTTCTCATCATAAGATGTGTGTTAGGTAATAAAGCTACGTGTCTGATTACAATAATGCATTCAAATCAACTTGTCAACATACAATTCCAGATCACTTTGCATGTAAACACTCTCCCACTGTTTTAATTTCAGCACCACGCTGTAAAAAAGATTGACTTATTTTTGCCATTTTTGTTACTTGAGCTTGTTTTCATTGCAACATTTATTCTTTAATTTACCCTGTAAACAACACAAAACCATTTTCGTTTTTGTTCAGTTATAAGATTTCCTTTGCTCAGTAGACAGTGCTAAGTTGTTTAACTGTATATTCCTATTTCATGAAATGTGGTAGTGTGTGTTTGAGGAGTAGTGAACATCAGCCAACCCAACTGCAGACATTTCTTTCCCTCAAACAAACCACTTCTTTTCAAAGCATGGATTTTCGAAGTCCTAAACCTTAACAGACAGAACTGAGATTCAGCCTTTAACTGTTACAAAAAAATCCCCACTCTGTCAACCTGTGTGTGTGTGTGTGTGTGTGTGTGTGTGTGTGTGTGTGTGTGTGTGTGTGTGTGTGTGTGTGTGTGTGTGTGT
>JAPMOB010174048.1:0-31252 GCA_029875015.1 Lepomis gibbosus
ATTCCAAAACTCTTCATCCATAATAATACAAATAAAAGCATAGTTTACAATAATGTTACGGTTCATTCATAATCATGTTCGCATGAGGTTAGGCAGAGTGTGTTGACTTTTACTTCATGTCATGATCCTTTTTGAAGATAAATAACAACAGAACCACAGAAGGGTAGAAAAAAAAGAAAATGAGACAGAAGTACTTGGTTTAATGGGGAATGTCTATGGGTTGTCTGCTGATACCAGTTGTTTGTATTGGTGTGAGTCCACATGGTTACAGTATCTACCTGGGTGTGGTGCCTGGTAACAAGTGTTTATCCACCTTGCACGTTGTACATGCAGTGCCACATGGTTGTGCTTGTATATATTTTCGCCTTCCGTAATCTAAGTGTGACACTGTTATATGACACAAATGACATTTGTGATCAAGTATGTGCATTTTGGTGTATGTTTTTGGGACCTTGCATGCTATTTGTCAGTCTTTTTTTTATGGTTCTCGTCACTGAGGTTGTTCTCTGCGAAGAGATTTGGGTTCTCGCCCAGCGAGGCACGGACCTTCTTCTTTTCCTTGAAGCGTCCAGAGTGGGAGACCTTGACGTGGCGACCCTTGGTGGCAGATTTATCCACAATCTTCTCCAGTCTGGCATTGAACTGACTGTCCATAGGGTCTGGAGGGGGGTTATTATTGCTCGAGTGGGCTTTGTGTCCGGTGTTACTGCCATGCTCAGCGGGGATCTCATACAGAACCTTAGATTCAGATTTCTTCTTGCGTGAAAAGGTCAGCTTCCACCAGCTTGGATCAGCCATGACGCCAACTGAGACTGGAGGACTGACCTGAAGGGCACAGAGCACATACTTAGGATTGTGGAGAGTGTCGTGAAAATTTAGATTCCTGGTGAGAGGTTAGGCAAATAATTGAGTTACAAGCAACCGTTGTCTTCGAAGAATTTATTTAACAAAAGGAACACGTTGAAGCTTAAACAATGTATAAGACATAATAATAATAAGAGTAAAATAGCACTATTATAAGTACTTGCATAAATGGATAATAAGTGTAAGAAGAAAACAATTTTCTGCCCTTACAGAGAGCATCAACAATGGTTGTATTTACACCTGGTTTCAACATTTTAGTGAGAAAACTGTAAAAGATACATTAAAAGTAAGTACTGCAGTAGTTTGAGAAGATCCTTCCTCAACCTGCAACTTAATTGTGGCACATTTCACATAACCGTGTCCTTAAACTACAGAATTTGAATTTTACAACCTGACTGACGCTTGTACTCTATCCACACCCAAATTACTTATGGTGGGTTTTGAAGGATGATTCTGACTTATTTTTAGACTTGATATCTCTAAATTTTAATGTTTTTTCACTGGTATACTTTATTATTTATATTTTGACATTTAATAAAGGTAATTGGTATGTCTTTGTACGTATGGAAGTCTTTCTGAAGATTTTGAAACAGCATTTAGACCTATAGATCATGTAGGGAGAAAAAATGTACTTTCTTACGGTGAACAGCCAGAAAAAAATCAATAAGGTCATTTACATCTGAAAATGTTAATAAACATGGTCTGTTTCACAAAATTGCACATAAATCCTGGAAGAGGGGCCATGATAAGTGAAAGTGCAAATGTATGTACCTTTTTCTTTGTATTGTCTAAAGGTTTGCATTGGATGGGTATCTGATGTAAGTTGCCTTTATGTGCTGCTGACATGTTACTAGTTGGATTATGTGAAAGTTGTTTTTTTCTGTGAACTGTTAACACAAATGCTGTAGAAAATAAATAAATGAAGAACTGACTAAATATGTTTTAAAAAATGTATAGCTATGGATGTAGATTTTGGCCTTTTAGGATTACTATCATCTTCGCTTAATTAACAAATAAACCAAATGAAACTTACGTTCATTGATGCCAGAAACCATCTCATCACATTAAGACCACTTGTTATTGTTGTCATAAGAACTGACCCACCATGACCGAGCAAACTCCGCTCACGACACCCATAAGACTCAATAACTACGGAAATGTCTTAAATTACTTTTTTTATTGTCACTAATAAACCGTCAATGTTAATTTGCCTGAAAAACTTGAATAAAATTATACAAAAAATAATAGTGTCACAGACGTCTTGTGATGGCTAGTCAAACATTTCCAAGACTTTTGGCGTTCCACTTGGGGAATTTGGACTTATGACCTGAGTTTTTCTAAAAATTCCAGCTTTTGCCCTATTTCTGAAAACTTGTTTAACTTTTTATTCAGTCATATATTTCCTGAGGCAAGTTCTGTAAGACTGAAGCACCTGCATCTCTTGCAAAGCGTCTTACTAAGAATCACTTAGGGACAACAAAATAACCAGCGTCTAAGAAGTATCCGGATCTTATTACAGTGTAAAGCTAAACTCCATTAATAGTAAAGGTTAGATTATATTATTGTTACTGATCCATTCGTTCAATATAATATTGAATGGTATCGTGTAAAGCAATACACCATATTTAAATGGTGTTTTTGTTAAAATATTGTATATGTAGCTGCAGCTGTCCGATAAATGTAGAGGAGTAGAAATATAAAGCAGCATAAAATGGAAATACTCAAATGAATTACCTCAGCATTGTACACAAGAACAGTACTTGAGTAAATGTACTTAGTTACTTTATCATTTCAAAATCAGCTGTAAAGTTAGCTTTAATACTTTCATGATTTGTGCTGCAGATTTATATTGAAATTAGGTTTAAATTAATGTGACATTAATCTCTCATTAGTGATCAGCAGGTTTTACTGTATTCTTTACTGTACCCATCCTTAGAGTGCAGACAGTAACTAAGGATGACTTCTTTTCATCCGTAGAAGGTGTAACCTTACGGGGGGGGGGACACCTGACACTCTGCTTTCAGCTGATAAATTAATGAGCATCTGAAGAGTATCGTCTGTCCCTCCCATGCGATCTGATATGAAGTCACGGGGGGAAAAAAGACCTTTGACTGATGAAAAACCAAGCTGTTGTCTTAATGCTGAACCAGGAGCTGATATGTATAACAGTAAAGTGAAGGAGACTCTATCGTCATCACAAAATAACAGATCAGATACAGTCATTTAGATTTATGAGCGCATGTAGGCATACAGAGTTGCAAACAGAGTAGCAATACTTCAGGCAAACCTGAAGTATTGCTAAAATAACAATGAATATTGACTTTTTGATGATTACAGTCTTTTTATCATGTCATAAACAGGTCAGTGTATCATAAACATGTTTATCATATGCTGTATAAAACATCACATATAAACAGCAATACTCATAAAGCACACAAGAAGCGCTTTCTTTTTGTGTGTCAACTAATATTTCCAAGATCAAGACTGAAGTTTCAGAGGCGTCATCAGCAGCTATTTTGACAATCGATTAATCATTTTGGTCATTTTTTAAGCAGAATTTAAAAAAAGACAAATGTGAGGAGTTGCTGTTTTCTTGGTCTTACATTATACTAAATAAAATATTATTGGATTGTTGACTGTTGATCGAACTAACAAGACATTAGATGAAGCCACCTCAGGCTCTGAGATAGCGTGATTTGCATATTTCACAGTTTTCAACTCTTTTACTGGCCAAAGTTAATGGAGGAAATAATCGCCAAATTCCACTTTGTTCCACTCAAAAATCTCAAGAGAAAAAAAAAAAGAAAAATCTCTAAAAGGCAACAAAAAAATGCCCCAAAAATTTAACTTTACACGGAAAAATCAGTCTCTTATTGCAACATAAACACCAATGTGAATAAATAAGATAGTTTATCAGTAAACCTGTGATTATCTTGTTTCTTATCATTATTTTTAAATGTAATGCAGTATGAATTGTATTTGAAACTACACATGAACCAAATGTTATGACTTTTCATAAATGCTGCGATTGTCTACTTTACGAGGGCCGACAGGAAGCAAAGAGCCACACAAATCCTCCTTTGGTGTGGTCATTTTATCATGAAGCACCTATGCAAATACACAGTGCGTGCCCTTTGGTGCAGCACTCATCTTGCTCTTATCTGAAGCATGTGATGTTAAGCACCTGGCAAGTACAAGTAGTGTCAAGGTTCAGGGAAGACTCAGTGTAGGAAACAGTTGAGATTTTGGGTTTAATGTTGTGATAAGATTTGAATAGTAACTTTAAAAGTGGACACTAGAAGAACCTTTATTACGCAAGAGCCCGTGTGCATTACCTTTTGGCCCAGTGTTGCTTAATTACACTTATTTCTGACCTGGCTGTGCACAGACACTCAGGTAACAGATCGTATTTCTGACCAAGATGAGCCTTTTATGAGTTCCCCAGTGGCTGCAGCAACCAAGTGTTTACTTTGCTTCTCAGCTTCTTACTTAGATTTTAGATTCAAGCACTAAATCAAAAGTTCCAGCTGAATTTAGCAACATGGATGTGTTTAGTCTTCAATAAAAGACAGGCTCCTCTTTAACAAATGTTTACATGGTATTTACATAGAGGTGTTGACTTTTCATCAAGCAGTCTCTGCAAAACAAAGTAACTACGAGGGCTTGAGCTGCACGTTCACACTTTGTTAAGTAAGGCAACATAGTAGTACAATATGTACACATATTTCTTTCTAGTTTTCCATGTTTGACTTAGATGTGACCTTTGAGACAAAAAGCCCTGTTGACACAAAGGAGGCCCTCCATAGTTCTCTTTAATAAGTTACCATGTATTCTGTTATGTGTGGGTGAGCTGCTCAGCAAAGCCTCACAGATCACAGCAGGAAGGGAACATTGTGCCCACTTTCGGAAATCACTAACCAGCTGCAAAGCCTTTCAGTAGCACAATGTTTGAGCTGGACAGAGGGGAGGAGGCTGCAAGGGCACCGAGGACTGTGCTGCCCTCATAACTGAGCTGAAGGTTCATTAGACTCTCAGGTTTCGTCCCTTGTGCCAGCTTCGCTGTTGACCCGTAACAGCAAAGTTGAACGAGATGATGAAGAGCCGATGGGGAGTTCTTTGCCTGATGTTTATAATAATGCTAATGTGCATCAATCTAATTAGACTGTGTGCTAGGTGTGCTTTTAATGGGGGAATTATATCAACAATTCTGTTAAGGCTGCAAGGTCCAAAAATGTTATTTCATGACTCAGCTTGTTTCCTGAATTAAGGAAGGTTTTTTATTCTGCCCCAGACAGTGTCACCAGCTCAAACATCATCCAAGCCAAACAATGACATCGGCTTAAATAACCTGAGGTCATGTAAAGTATCTACAACATATTCCATATTGTTTCTCATGTGATTAAATTTTCTATCTTTTTTACTTCCTGTTTTCTAACATTGTTTAACGTCAGACATTGAACGCTCGTCTCCAGCAGCAGATAGCCTATTTCTTTTGATTAATCAGTAAATCATTTGTTCTATTAAACATCAGTTAACAGTATTTTTTTTAACATCACAATCTCCTTTAGCACAAGATGACATCTTAAAGTGTCTTATTTTGTCTGATAAAAATAAAAAATATCACAGAAACAGTTAATCCATTATCAAAAGCTGTACAATCTTGATAGATATTGCTGAACTGTGAAACCACCATAGACAGCACGTCTCGGACTTTGTCACTCTGTGCCTAAGTCTGATGTGTTGCATCTTTTTGATAAAACAAATGCCAGAGTTTTCAAAAAAGCCAAACCAATACATTCAACCAAATGGGCTCCTTTTCCTGGATCCATTTCTGAGGCAGAATATTAGAAACATTAAAAAGCTTTAAGGTGCACAAAATGGGTTTTCTTACCTTGTTGATGAGGAGCTGGCTAAAGGAGATTCTCTCAGACGTGAAACTGTCGCGCCATGCTTACAAATTCTTTACCTCCTTTTCTTTTAATTCTTCTTCTCAGATGATCATGCACAGGTGCAGCATCTCTCCCTCCCTCCCTCTCTCTCTCTCTCTCTCTCTTTCACCTCTGTACTCTGCCGTCTAGCACACACCCTCCTCAAACACACACACACCTAAAGCCTGACCAGCTAAGTGCACCAGTGAGTAAATCTTGCAACTATGTGATTTAGTAAGACCCTTTCTTTAGGCCAGCCCAGTGCAGATAAAGATTACTTACAGCAGTGTTAATGTCAACTTTCCAAAACTGCAAATAAATTCCACTTTATCAGTCTCACTTTAAACCCCAGTCTTGTTTTAATGTGGAATTTGGATGCAGAATAAAGTCATCTTTGTGTTTGAGTTTTGTCATTCCTGTTATATAACACTAAGTAATAAAGAGAAAGAGAGCGCGAGAGATGTGGGCTCTAAAAGTCATCTGGTGAGTGATGTTTTGCATGGGTTGCGTAAAATTGAATGGATGCTTACTTTGCAAGTTTGTTTTACATTCAAATGACCTGAAAATAGGTCACTTGAGAGACACTACGTCTGTACATGACGGGATTTCATGGCAGCGTCTTTCCAGCTTTAAATTCAAGATGAGACATTTGTGTGTGAAGCACAAGTACTCATTATGTAGATTAGCACATTTCAGAATCATATAGAGTATACAGTATAGTATATGTATCATATACATATTATTGGATGATGATTATTGATGTATTAATGTCTAAGCATCATTAATGTCGCAGCTGGAAAAGGTGGGGCTAATTTCAACTATGTTAAATACCGCTGGGTAGCTTAAGCTATAATAATTTATCATAATATCTTAGTTGATTTATATTTTGTATTAACAATCTAAATCTACAAAGAAAATAAAGCTGTCAAATGAATCACAATCAGAATCAGAAACAGCTTTATTGCCAAGTACTTTTTATACTTACAAGGAATTTGCTTTGGTGACTTAATGCATGACAATAGACATAATATGTATATATAAAAATATGAAATTGAGTAAATGTACATAGAAGTTAATAATAATGAAATAAAATAATGACTACATGGCATTTAGTTATTTACATCTGCATAGAAAATAAATGTAGTGAGTTAGAGTAAAAAGTAGAATTAGTGCAGTGGTGGAAAGTAACTATGTGCATCTACTCAAGCACTGTGCTTAAGTACAGTATTTCCACTTTATGCTGCGTCTATAAAACATTGTATGTACAATTTGCTGATGATAATACTCCTGTACTCATACTTAAGTAGGATGCAGGACTTTTTAGATTGTTTATTTGTTCTTTTAAAATAATAATAATAATAAAATCATAATCAGATATACTTCTGGGGAAATTCTTCCTCGAGGGGAAATTCTTTGTTACAAATTGCTCATTTGTACATCGAGGAACATAAGGAATAGAAATAATAATAGAAAGTAGGTAAGTAAAAAAAATTAGAAAATAGAAAAACATAAATATGAATAAAAAGCAGTGCGGATACGCACAGTGTTTGGATGTATTGACAGAAATGTAATGAGAAATAGTAGTAGTGAATAAGAAAGTAATGGTAAAAATGAGTTCTGGTAGGGTTGACATGGAATGGATAGAAACATAAATATAAACAGAAGGAGTGTGGATATATACAGTACTATTTTACAGTGTTAACATAAGTAAATAAGTACTGGTAGGTTGATGTGCAATGGATACAATCCTTAAAAACTACAGCGTAGGGACAGAATAACCAGAGTATTAAAACAGATATCATTGCACGTGTGTCAGGTATTGCACTTGTTACTGACTAAGAGTCTGTGTGTTCGACACTCTGAGTATAAAGAATTATAAAATATATAATTGGCTAATAAACTATCAAAACAAAGTAGGCTACAAAGTGCTTCACAGACACAGAGAGAAAGAAGGGATGAAATACCACATTGAACCACATGAGGGTCAAAATACATAATAAGAAATAATTACAGGAAAACAACGACATAAACAGGCAGTTTAGATAAAATCAGGAAATGCTTTCCGATGAAAGTGCGTTTTTAGAAGAGACTTTAGAGAAGACACAGACTCAAACAGGCTAATTTCCTCTTTAACTTGAGTAAAGGTTAAAGGACGACACCGCCTCCTACCGACCGACTTTAACTCTGCCCACAAGTTGGTGGCTTCAACTTGTTTCTAGTTTGTAACAATGATATTAATAAAAAAAAATACCTGCCGTTCATCACCAGGCTTTCTTGTCATGCTCTCTCATCCACGAGCACAATTATTCACTTCACAGCTATTTTATTTGAAATAACAAGGACATTTTATCTCAACACAAATCTATCTTAATGGTTTAACAATAATATTGTGTTGGTAGATCACCTGTGGTCTTATTTATTTATGTTGAGTTTCTGTCAGAATATAATATATTTCTGTTACACCTGGGGACTTTGCAAAAGTATTTGGTGCTACAGCCTTTGGAGTCTGTATGCTGTGTTCAAATCTCAAACAAGGGTCATTCATTGCCCAACAATTGTTATCTCCAAACGACTCTTCCATAGGTAAGATTAAAGGTAAAACAGATCTATAAGAGCCCTGTTCCAAATAGATATATTACTACAGTAGCCTACAATGGAATCAGTTTGTGGATGATCTAGTACGGCTTCTTCCTAATCAATTCTTATTCACCAGTAAAGTTAGAGTAATTTCATTTAGATTCATTCATAAATTTTAGCAAACTATATCAGCTCATCTTGTTCTTTATCCCTCCCAGCTCTCAGCACAACGTGTATCTGCTTTATTCCACTGATACCATGTTTTGTACATTTTTGCAAACTCAAATAAAGTTGATTTAAAAAAAACTCAACTCTGAACATCCACCAATTAGCCGCGGCTGTCAGCATAGTGACATATCATTGGTCAATCCCTCTAGCGGATGTAACATCCCCTCCTTCTATTGGCTCTCCTTCGAGTAACGTGTCATAAACAGTGAAACACGGATGGTGACTGAAAATCCTGGATTAAAAATCTTCCTAAATAAACCCAGAATGAAGCCTTAAAATCTTGGAAGTGTTTTCGTTTTTTAAAAGGCGGAGAGAAAATGGAGGTAAGCTGAAAATAAGTATCTCCTACTCGGGTTTTTAATAAGCTTGCTAGCTAACGTTAGCTAGCCAAAGTCCAGCTAACTGAGAAACAAACAGTTCCCAAACATTAATATAGAAAATAGTTTATCCTCTTGAATATCTGTTTACGTTACAAGTCTGCACAATAAGGCAATAATCTCCCTGCATAATGCAAGTTACTGCCAGGAAGACTGAAGAAGAAAGTGTGAGTTATTTATGTGTTGTTGTCTCTCTTCAACAGAATATTCAAAACCTTCCAATCGACATACAGACCAGCAAGCTTTTGGGCAAGTCACAAATACACTCATATAAAAATAGCTGTTCATGCCATCTGTTACTGTTTGTGCGAACTATCTTCTGTTCTCCTGCAGATCTACATGACTATCTGTTGCCTTCCACAGATGAATCAAATTATGCCAGATGCACAGATATTGTCATAGGTATTAAATGTTTCTGTGTCCGCAGACTGGCTGGTGGATCGACGACACTGTAACCTGAAATGGCAGAGTGCAGTACAGACCATCAGAGAGAAGATCAATGCTGCCATCCAGGACATGCCAGAGAACGAGGAGATCAAGAAGCTTCTCTCCGGCTCCTGTAGGTCCCCTCACAGCTCCAGATTGTGCCTCTCATCTATTTCTTTACCTCCAAGTCACAGACATAAGCATCCATTTTTCTGAACACAACACTTACCAAAGTTTTAAAGGTATTTCCAGAATCCTCAATGACCATTCTTATCAAAAAAAAGTGTACATTTATCTTGTGCAAGCAAGGAGAACTGCGGCGGAGGGTTGTTTTTTTTAAACTATATTGTCTTATGTTATGTTGTTTGCAAATAGATTTTTTAAAAAGGGGTAAAGGAGATATGTAATTTCTGGCTACCATCTCTGCTTGGTTTAGGGTAAAACTCGCAGTTTAGGAAACTGCTTAAAAATCTTTTTTTTGCCATTCAGAAACTGAATATTTTATCCAGATGGTAAAAAGCCTTTTTTATTCTTGGAGTATCCTAAAAACAGCTGTAAGTGTTTTTAAATGATTCTTGATTTTATAAAGGGGGTCAGGCTTTTGTCATTCAGAACAACAAATGCTGCGACTCAAATGTAATAACTGAACATGAGAGGGTCAAAATAGGTCCATGGAAAAAGTCATTCTTATTTTTCAAAGTTGCATTTGTTGCATTAAACCAGGACCAGACATCCATGTTGCCACTTTAGCGCTATGCTATGTTTGTATGTGTATTATTATGCAATGTAGTAATTGACATACTTTGTTCTAATTGTCAGACATTCACTACTTTCACTGCTTGAGGATAGTGGAGATACTGAAGGGAACTGAGGCCTCCTCCAAGAACATCTTTGGCAGATATTCTTCTCAGAGGATGAAGGTGAGAGAATTCAAACAAACTGATTTCATCATTATTAACACAAACCAAGTGGTCTGTGGGGATTTCTTTGTGTCATATTCCTCTGCTCTTAAACTATGCCAATGTTTTGATTTTAATAATGTTTTCTGTTTTTGTTTTCACAGGACTGGCAGGAGATTGTGTCCCTTTATGAGGCAGATAATATCTATTTGGGTAAGTAATTTTAAAAAACAAAACAAACATTGTATTTGTATTTATCATAGTGTCACAATATTTTTATACGCTGTTAGTCTTATTATTTTATAGGGTAGGAAGGCTATTTTAAACAAGAAAAACTGATACTGGTTCCATGGCGTGTTGTAATTCTCAGAAAGTCTAAAGCTATCTATGCCTAAATGGTGAAAATAGTAGTTTTTGTTGCTGCTGTTCAAATTATTTCTGTATCATTATCATAGGATATGGGGAAATTGCATCCAGCTTTTGAAACTAAATAATTTCATGAGTAGAATTCTGTAATAAAAAAATATCTGTTTGCGTGTCCCAGCGGAGGTGGCCAGCTTGCTGAGTCGCAATGTGAGCTACGAAGGCCCGGCTCTGAGGAAGCAACTGGCCAAAGCCCAACAGCTTCAGCAGGAGCTGAGCAGGCGGGAAGTGGAGTGCCAGAGCTCAGCTGCAGACCTGAGGGAGCGCTATTATGCTGCCTGCAAACAGTATGGCATCAAAGTAAGTATAAGAACATGGAAATCCGCAGGCGAACATTAACACACACTTACACCGAGATTGTGCAATGTTCAAAATTAGGTTATTAATAGACAGATGAAATGACATGGTGCTTGTCCAGGCCCTCGCTGTCTGTGTTTTTCATCCTGATGCGTGGCTTTTTTTCCTCTAACAGGGAGAAAATGTGGCTCGTGAGCTTCAGGCTCTGGTCAAAGACTTACCAGTGGTTCTCGAGGAAGTCGGGAAGGATGCAGCAAAGTTAGAGGAGCATATCCAACTTTATACTGCTTTCACAAACTTTGTATGTGAGTGGTGAGTACATCATCAATGTATAGTATACTCCTATTCACACTGTCCTTGTCTCTGTACATCTTTTATGGAAAGTAAGTCTGTTCTTGGTGCGTTCCGTTTGCGTCGGAAGTCGGAGCTGGGAATGACGTTGACGTTCCAGTTAACAAGTGGGAAAACCTCGCTCTGCCAGCCATTGTTTACAACTAGCCAGGTTGGCCATTATTATGCCGGTTGTGCGATATTTACTCATAATAAACACTGTAGCAACACGTCCACAGGAGTTGGACTGCACTCTGCGTACGAAAATGTATGAGGCACAAGTTCACAGAAGTGCTAATAAACAGTATAAACTACAGCTTTCACTAACTGTTGATGCTCGGAGTAGCCATCTTGGATCAAAAAAGTCGGATTAATGTGGTTCGAAGTGAGAAATCCGACTTAAAGGGGCGTTCCCTTTAAAATTCCAGACTTTGAACAAGGAAATTCAGATGGAACGCACCATAAGTACACATCCCTAGCAGCAATACATCAATAATAAAACATTTTGTTTGTTCTAAAAACCATGTTGTTGTTTGTAGGTCAGAACCAGTCCTGCCCATGCTGACATTTGCACAGAAAAGGGGAAACGCAACATTTTATGAGTGGAGAACTGGGCAAGTCCCCACAGTTATTGAGAGGCCAATTGTGGAGGAAGCTGCTCCTGATACAGTCACAGAGGATACGGTTGGTTTTACTGTCGTTATATTATGTATTATTCAGTGTCACGTATTAGAAAACTTCCTTCCTTTAACCTTTAACCTTACTTTAGTTTAGTGGAAAAGTCACTCCTTAATTTATAAATTCTCCTTAAATCCATTTTAGTTTTGTCATACAGTTTGATTACTTTAAAATCAGGCTCTAATTCAAATTATCACAGTTGCTAAACAAGATCTGTAATACAGCCCCAGGACTCATGTGACAGCTCTGTGCTGCTATGAGATATCCAAATGCCAAAATAGTTCAAATAAATGTGTTATGTGTTAATTCACAACTGATTTTTTTTTCTCACCACTGATTTTGTGTTCCTGTAGATTGACTGGGGTGAATTTGGCAAAGGCACAGATACTCTGGGTGTAAATTCTGGCATCACCGTTGAGGATGGAATAGATTGGGGTATCAGCCTGGAGCCGAGCTCTGAGGTAAGACAGAACATTCACCCTAAATTATTTATCTATTAATATGTAGTTATTTAAAAAGAATATATTGATAGGTAGTTTACATTCAGTATACATAAGTATTTATTACATTCAACATTACATCCTTTCTTTTAAGGGAATCTGTAACTGTACTAAAAGTAAGAGATAAATGGCTGAAATAGGTTTCTAAAAGCATATTATAGCGTTAAGTGGTGGAAATCGCTTGTTAAAAGTAAAAGATTAACCAGCTGATATGATATGGGGCCACAGCCCCAAACAGATAAACTCAAACACCACTTGAAAAGACTGATAACCTCTGCTCCACTATGCCTATTTCTGTTCGTCTCCCTGAACAGGACACTGGTGCTGGTGGTATTGACTGGGGTGACAGTGAAGCAGCTCCCATAGAAATTGAAATTGTAGATGCGGGCACGGACTGTAACTACATTTCTTTTTTTAGATCACCATTATGGCTCCACAACTTATCACATGCTCAGCTGTTGACATTTCTGTTTGCTAAAGACGTGTGTCCTCTTGTAGGCCCTGAGGGTGTGGCGAGGGGCGAGGATGCTTTATCTATACTGGAGAACTCTCAGTCACGCAGCCAGTTCATTGATGAGCTAATGGAGGTAAAGACCCACTCGTGTATTGTCAAATTAATTGTGATTTTAGCGCTCAAACAAAGAAAGATATAGAATAAGTATAAACAATAGAGATTATTTTCATTACTTATTCATTTATCCATTCATTAAAAATTATTCATGTAGTAAAAAATGTTAAATAGTTCCCCATTGTCCAAGGTGACCACCCAAACCCTAATTATATTCACTTTACAATGATATAGAGCACAGAAAAACAGCTAATCCAATAGATTATTTTTCTGTTCATTGATTAATTGACTGATAATTTCTTCTGCACCTCTCAACTTCTTGTTCTGGTTTTATGGACTGGGATGGAAGATTTGATTCCATCCCATCGTTCTCATCGCATCGTCTTAAGCCAGAGGTGTTTCAGTGCTGAAGCTCAAAAAGGCGCTGTACACTACCTGCCCTGCTTTAAACCTGATAAAGTTCGAGACTAGCTGATGAACATAGTGGAGCATTTATCTGCTGAAGAGATGGATCAATTTTTCATCACTTTCTTCCCACTTTATCTAGAGCCTAAATATTTTCCTTCTGCCCCATGGGACCTTTTTTCAGAAAAAATATATACACATGGAAGTTCTTTGAGTTGAGTAACATAATCTCCAGTCATTGAGACAAACAGGTACGGCGTCACATACATGACTTTTGGTTTTGTGGTCTTTCTAATTACATATTTTCACAGTTTTACAACAAAGTGCAACATTCTTGACTTTCAAAATTATATTTTAAATTGACAAACATAATACGTGTTATTCAGTACACAATTTAAATAGGATCAAAAAATTTGTTGTCTGTCATACATATTTTCCAAAATAATGCCCCTGTTGGTGCACCGGAATGGGAGAGACAAGGCTCTCTATAAAGTGAAATGTCAGTATTGTACATTCACAGAAAAGTGGATGGTTGAAGGAGGACCACGATTTTTTACCGTGGTAATTAATTCATTGGGTGGTACTTGAATGATAGATTAGATCATCTATCAGATTTAACAAGTGACATTGGATTCTTGTGTTTGGACAGCTGGAGGTGTTCCTAACCCAGCGCATTAGTGAGATGGGAGAGGAGGGCGATGTGGTAGCCATGAGCCAGTTCCAGCTGGCCCCCTCTATCATCCAAGGCCAATCCCGTGAGCATATCAGGGAGATGCTGTCACGGGTGCAGGACCTTGTGGGCCGGCTCACCTCCCTCCGGATGCAGCACTTGTTTATGATCCAGGCCTCGCCCCGGTATGCTGCCACAACTGATCCTCCTCATACTATCAATTCCAGTCAGCAGCAAAAGCATAATACAAATGCAAATGTTTTTTTTAATTTTCTCATTATTGCTTGTATGAAATGTGTTGTTAAGGTATGTTGAACGTGTGTCAGAAGTGCTGAGACAGAAGCTGAAGCAGGCAGACATTCTTGTACTGAAGGGTGCCACAATGGCTGAGAAAAGGCAGGAAGCTCTAGAGGAGCAGTCCAGACTGGAGCCTCGTGTTGACCTGCTGGCAGGATGCACCCGCGAACTCCAGAAACTGGTATTGGATTACTCTTTCAATTTATCTAAGTTCAAAGGGCTGGCAATTCTCCATCTTACTAGAAAGAGATGGTTGTGTAGAATTGTTTCCTTCCTTAGAATACAGTAAACATAGAAAGCAAATTATTATCATTATATCCATGTTAATATGAATATTACAAAGAAATTAATATATATGTATACACAGAGGACTCATAATTACACATCATGAAAGATCTCAGTAATAATGAGTGTTATTTGTCTTTGCAGATTGAAGCTGACATTTCAAAGAAATACAACAAAAGGCCTGTCAACCTAATGGGAGTCCATATATAGTGAACATCACAGATGTTCACTGAAAATATTTTTGTCACGATCTACTAGGAGAAATAAAAGCGGTATTTAATTTTAGGTATTGTGTGTTCTTTACATTTTCTCGATTAACACTGGGTAAGAAACATTTCACATTTTAGAAATGTGTGTGTGAAAGGCCTTTGTGTGTGTGTTTTCATAACACACATGAGTTCTGTTAAATATTGGTTTATCCATTTATTAATGGATCCACTTCATGTTCGTTTAAAATTTGCTTTTATTATTTTATATAATTTTTTTAACTTCAATTTAATATGTATAATATGAAAAACAAAGATGACAGAACCAAGTTATTATCATACTGTATATACAACAAATAAAGTACTTACCATTGCATATTACATAAATTAAGACATAAAATACCAATACATTTAAGGATGGATACAAATAAAGTGCATATAAGGCATCTGTATTTTGCTAAAATCAATAAACTTACTTAATTACATGCTTTTTTTGATAATAACCCTCCAATCAAAACGTTTATACCTTTTTAGACTGTAAAATTGTGTGATGTACTTTTCTTAATTTTCTTGGAATAAAAAACATTGAAAAAAACATTTTTGGCACTGACTATCTTAGAAACTTTATAATCTGTATAATATTACTAGTGGGGGATTTTTTGGTCGGGTGATGAAAGCTTGCTACTAGAATGTTCTACGCATGCTCTGTTTGAAAGCGTGTTTTGGTGTCAAGCCGTGCTGCTAGGCTAGCCGGGCCAGCTAGCAATTCTGCAAGTCATGGTGGGCCATTCAGCGAGGAAAGGCTGGAGTATGTTATATCGGAAAACCGTGGGACTTTTAATTAAACAGGACTTTGGTACTGTTCTTGCGTGGGAGCAGACTTTTTGGGCATGAAGACGCAAGTTGCATAATCTTCATGCGTGAGTATTAAAATCAAGATGTTTTCAATTAACTAATGCGCACGGCGATACACGGATTAACAGTGATTAATGGCGTGAGCTAACGTCAGCAGGCACATGGAAGAATGAGCAGTATTTAATTGCGAAAGTCTGGATACAGGAGTGTGTTTTGGTTAATACTTTTCAAAGTAGTTGAACGCTTATTAGCAGCGAACTAGCTTACAATGCTAGCACAGTGTAGGCTTTGAGTTCCCCACCCACGCCTCTTTCCTATTGGCCGGCAGTTGCTGGAGTCATGTGTCGTCACCGCGTTTGAGGCCTTCGAATGGCTGTATAATCTGTAACTCATCTTTTCACCACTTGTTGCTAGGGAGATTGTTTGATGCTAGCCACGGCGGAAGTACAGGTAGCTGTCACTTTTTGGGGGGTAAACAGAGATGCAAGTTAACTAGCTAACGTGGCGACAGCTTATAATTTCTACTTTATGTCACGTTACAAGGTGATTAAACATGTGTAATAGCAGTAGCCGGGTCTCAAAACACAAGGTGGCTAACACGGCTAACACAGGACGAAGATAGGCGAAACAGAGGAGGGAGGGACCCTGTCTGCCTCCTAACGTTGTCGTTAGCCAGCCCAGCTGGCTTTCTCGACTTGCGTTCACCTTCAGCTGCACCCTCAAGAAGTAGTTGTCCTGTCAAGGGTTAGGGTGATGCCTAAAATTCTTGTGCTTGTATTGCCAAGAACAAAAAAAAGGCATCAACGTTACGCGGTGCGAGCAGACATCTCTAGTCTTGGGAGGATGGAGGAGTGGTTGCAATGTTGCTGCTAGCAAGTCCTTTTTTTCTCTTTTCGTTAACTTGTGCTTAATGTAGGTAGGTAAAGCTTGTGATTGTCATGTTGAACTAATGTAGTTTGCAGAAGAGCAATAACATGTAATTTGTCACTTTTGTCAGGAATGGGAACCGCATGAAGAACAAAGCTTTGACCACAGACTGGACTCTCTCAGAGTGGAAACCCCCATCTTGGATCTTAGACGCCTTTTAAACATCCAGACCCCACTCCCCCTTACTGTCTCTAACCACTTTTTATGTTCATGTATTCGTCTCCGTTTTTAAGTGCAAGTGCAGAAGTATTGATCCCAGGTAGTTGACCCCCGCTTTTGTTTTTATTTTTTACTTTCACCTTTTGTTCCTTTGTAAAGAAATGCTTTACCTGAAAAAGTACTTCACAGAGGGCCTGATTCAGTTCACCATCCTTCTGAGTCTCATTGGGGTGCGGGTGGACCTTGACACCTATCTAAGCAATCAGCTGCCCCCTCTGAGAGAGATCATCCTGGGCCCTAGCTCAGCCTACACCCAGACACAGTTTCACAACCTGCGCAACACGCTGGACGGCTATGGCATCCATCCAAAGAGTGTGGATCTCGACCATTTCTTCACCACTCGACGGCTGCTGAACCAGGTGCGCCAGCTGGATCGCTTCTCTGTGCCCAGTACCGAGCTCAACACCTGGCTAGTTCATCGTGACTCCGAGACTGTGGTGTCCGCCAGCAGCCAGTCCAGCCCCAGCATCACCCTGGACAATGGGGCCGGCTTAGAGGACATTAACAACCCTGACGCTACCCCGGCCATGAGGGGAGGAAGTGGAGCACCTGAATCCACGTACAACCTGAACGCAGCGGACAGCAGCCTGGGAGCTGTTGCCCCAGAGGGCAACCAGGAGCAGGGCAGCAGGGATGGCAATGATGACCTCACTAAAGAGGTACTGCAGCTTGTTTCTACCTTCACTCTGCTAACACCTGGGGAGCATCTGTCAGAAGGAGGCGGCAAACATCTCCTTTTGACAGTTTTTGACAACACCACACAAATATACTACACTACAAATAACGAAAACATGTATACCAAGATGGGTTTACCTGTGTCATTCATGGTCCACAGCCCTTGTAATTTATCTGTGCAAATATTTTTGGTCAAACCAGTCGAGTCACATTCATTACAGCTGTGATTGTGTGCTACATTTGAAATCCAAGTCATCTTTCTTCATTGACTCACTTAAAATGGTTCAAAAGCAAATATAAAAATGCTTTTTTTACATGTACATTTTATGATTGTTAGTGGCTGTTTTTCAATTTAAATGATGATTTTTGTTCTTTTAGAGAACTTGACATAATGGCCATATTGATGCAATAGAGTTTGGGTGACATTAAGTCATTGTTGGGCTGTAATGAACCAAGACTTCACATGATAACCACCATGTCAAAGTGTGTGTCATGGTTGCATCATCTGACTGCATAGCATTTCTGTTACATGATCATGCCACTTTTTCATGCCAAAATTCACCTTGTAAAAAAGATAAACAGCAGAAGTACTAGGTTATTATCACAAATAAGTCAATCATTGAATTCATTTGTACCATATGAGTTAGATTTCAGTACATTGAATACCTACACAATACCTGGCTATTAAAGTAACTTTTCTCTGTACAGGGCCATTTTTCAATGGTTGCTATATGTTTTTCCAGGACATTGACTTGATTGACATCCTATGGCGACAGGACATCGACCTTGGTGCGGGACGAGAAGTGTTCAACTACAGCAACCGTCAGAAGGAGAGTGAGGAGGAGGAGAAGCCCAGCCCACATGAGAACAAAGACGGGAATGAGGAACAAGAGACCTGGAGAAATGGAGTGAACGTACAAGGAGCTCAGCCGGTGGACGGGGAGACAGGAGAGAGTATTCCAGAGCAGGTTTGTAGACTAAATGGATTTCGATATCCTAGTGTTTCATCCAGTGGGAGGTGGTACACTTAACTGCCTAAAAGCACATAAAAAGAAAATAGAAACTTGGGAGCAGCACATTGGTGATAAAAAGATAATTTCATCTGCTGAATATGAGTTTTTATTCATGTGGAGACATTTCCAGTTAGTCCCTTTTTCACGATTTGTGGAAAACATTTTGGGTTAGAAAAGTGTTCATCTGTAAAATTAGTTTGAAGAGTGTCATCTCATTGTTGAGTCACACCAGTCAATGGGTTTGGTCTCAGACAACCGAAGACGAGGTCAAGCAATCAAGCTTTAGCTTGTTTGATGTAGGTGCGCTTTTAAGTTATAGTGAGCCGATCAGCTGTGTTCATGCTCATGTTATAAAGTTAAAATACTGTTCAATTAAATCACATTTATTTCATGGCTAACATCCAAGAAAATGTTCCAGTGGCCGTTCAGAACCGTTGGCCCCTGTGACGTATAAATGTCATCCTCGTAAAACTACCGACATCCAGTGCATTCATAAAAATGTCACGGGTGCACTGTGACGTTTTTATGAAATAATCTTAATCGATAAACAAATGTGAGAATATGAAAACGTGTCTGTTTAGGACACTGAAATGAACCACCTTTAAATCAAGAAACAAAACGACAGAAAGGACAGTTGGATTCAGCAAGACTGTCAGAATGATGGATGCTTTCAGACCTAACCTGTTTCGGTTAGTGGTTATATAAACTTTATTTGGGCAGGTGTGAAAGCTGTCATTAAAACTCCAGTGCGGTCTAAACAACAGCACCAACCGCAGAGACCCTCCTTCTCAAGGTGAAATATACATGATTTTAGCATGAATTTAAAGGGCTTCCATCTGCTGATAGTAAGAAATGATAATAGAGCTTTCTTACAATCTGGATAAATGATGGTATAGCCTTCATATTAATCATTTTGTAACCATGGTAATGATATGGAAGTCCCCATATGAGTGCAGGGATTTATCGGTCAGAAACTGAAGAGTTAAAACAGATGTATTGAGCTTGTTTGTGCTAAAATACATGAACTAGGACATTTAAGTAGTATCCAGGTCTAATAAGGCCCCTATTTTGTTTCCTAACATATAAAATTCAGAATTCATACAAATCATACAAGCAGTTTTTTCTGTGGTGTTTGAAGCAGGCAGCCAGCATAGCTAAAATGTTTACCGCTGTGTGTGGGAGAGCGCGGGCCGGAGCGAGCTTCATGTTATCGAAACCAAGACAAGAAGTATGGCATGGGACTCGAAACACACTCTTCATCTATACCATACTGTAAAGGCTCGAAACAACTCTGCTCCAAGTGCCTTTATAAATACCAAATCCTGACATCTGTGACCTAATTAGTTTGAAAGAAGATGCAGCAGTGTCTTGAAATTGCATAGCATCACGAATAACCAAATATTAGGCATGTCTAACGTTGGTTATGCAGTGATGTAGACGTCAGAAAAGTAGACAGACTATCTCTTCTGTGGCTGCTTTCATGGTCAATTCCATAGACACACTGAATAAAGAAATTTAGGTTAGTTTCTTCTTTGTACAACAGATGTTTAACTGTGTAATGTTGTCCAATCTTGTGTGTTGACTGAATAGCAACAGTGGTTTGGTACATAATAAACAAAAAAATTAAAGAAAGTAATTTTTATTTGTAAAACGCTGGTAGGTAGTAACCCTGAATTGAACTACAGATTTTAAAATGTCCTACAATAATCAGTACTTTTCACTGTATTGGTCTCTCTTTTTTTGTTTTTGCCCAGCTCCCAGGTATTGGCTCACAGACTTCACTGTCTTTACAAGAATGCTTGAGGCTGTTGGAAGCCACGTTCCCTTTTGGAGAAGAATCAGAGGTAAAAACATAGCGTTTGTTGTTTCACATTAATTGTAAAGAGAGATATTATTTAGATTGCTCGATGAAGTTGTTAAAAATGTTCTTGCTTTATGTGTATGACATTTTCAATTAGTTTCCAGCCCCGGTTGTCCCCCCGGAAATAGTTTCCAATGAAGAAGCTCCTTCTACATCTCAGGGCCTTCCTCTGGCACCACAGCTGCCCCCAGCAGAGCCACAGTTAGACCTGGAGCAGCAGTGGCAAGACATCATGGCCATCATGGAGCTACAAGTCAGTCCCCTTTTTAACTTGTGAGATGTATTTGTTTGTCCTGACAGCATTTATGTATTTGTTGTCTGGGAAGAGATAGAAGTAGGTCCGAAAAAACGCTTCTGTATGTCAAAACAACAATCATTATCATTTTCAATATCATTTTAGTGCAAAAGTTAAGTCCATTTTTTTAAATGTCCTGTTTGCTGTGTTTAAGTGTGTCAGTTTAAACATGAAAAGTAAATAAAAATAGAGATTTTGTTTGTATAAATTCCCCTAACAAAATCTTTCTGTTCAAAGGCAATGGAAGTGAACACTTCGCTCACCGCCAACTCCAGCAGTGTCAATGGCACAAATGGGACAACTGAGTCAAGCCCTGTGGGGAACTTTGAACTTTCTACTCCTTCAACACCAGTTAACCAGGATGTCAGCCTTCACCAGGCCTCCCTCCCCAGCTGCAGCCAAGACTTCACACAGATTTTCAATCCCCAGTTGGACTCTATTACCATCACCCCAAGAACCACCATGCCCAGACTTTCTTCCAGCAACTCCAGCAACATAAACTCCACGTTTGGAGCCACTAACCTGACCGGGATCTTTCTCCCACCGCACATTAATAGTTCTAGTAACAACATTACATCCACTCCTATTCTGCCCGATCCATTCAGCACTCTGCTGGAAGAGTCCATGCTCGATGAGATCAGCTTGCTGGACCTTGCCATGGAGGAGGGCTTCAGCCAGGCCCAAGCTTCGCAGTTGGAGGATGAGCTTGACTCAGATTCTGGTCTTTCCTTGGACTCCAGCCACAGCCCGGCCTCCCCAAGCAGCTCTGAGACTTCCTGCTCTTCTGCAGCGTCTTCCTCTTCAACGTCTGCTACCTTCTCAGAGGAGGGAGCTGTGGGCTACAGCACCGACTCTGAGGTCGCCACAGTGGAGACAGAGGAAGGTGCTGTCGGGGGTTATCAGCCTGAATACAGTAAGCTCTGCCGAATGAGCTATCAAGACCCCTCCCAGTTTCACGGGCTCCCTCAGCTCGACAGCATCAGCCACAATCACACGTACAACCTGCCGCTTTCATCTGCGTTCTCTGAGCACCCAGAGCTCCCCATTTCAACTGGGAAGAAGACTGTCCGCGACAAACAGCACTCAAAGCTTCAACCTCATCAGGACTTGCTCGATAAACACGCAAGCCGTGATGAACGCCGAGCCCGGGCCATGAAAATCCCCTTTTCCAACGAAAAGATCATCAACCTGCCTGTGGAAGAATTCAACGAGCTTCTTGCCAAGCATCACCTGAGTGAAGCCCAGCTAGCCCTCATCCGCGATATCCGCAGACGCGGCAAGAACAAGATGGCTGCCCAGAACTGCCGCAAGCGCAAGCTGGACACCATCATAAATCTGGAGCAGGGTGTCCAAGACCTGAGGCGCAACAAGGCCCGTCTGCTGAAAGAGAAGATGGAGTTCATTCGTTCCATCCGGCAGATGAAGCAGAAGATGCAAAGTCTGTACCAAGAGGTGTTCACTCAGCTACGGGATGAGGAGGGCCGGCCCTATCCTCCCAACGAGTACTCGCTCCAGTACAGCGCAGATGGCAGCGTGCTGATCATGCCCCGAGGCGTGACAACTGCTGAGCAGAACCGAAAGCCCGAGAAAAAACAAAAGGACAAAAAGAAGTGAGGGGGGCAAACTGCCGTTTATGCTATAACTTTGCTAAATCAATAAGAAAGATTTTTGCAGATGCAAGAGAGATGTCCTTTTTTTCCTTTAAGAAGATTCTGGTGAGTAGAAAAATGGCATTGTTGACTACTCTCGCATTAGTTTCTCTCTTTTCATTCTGTTCCTACGTTATTTTTCCTGGAAACAACTTTGAAGCAGAAGTAGCTCTTTGTTTGAGTACTGATATTTCATTATTTAGAAGGGGGAAAACAATAAGCAAGGAGACGAGGGATATAAGAGGACATTAAAGGAGCTATTAGAAAAATGTTAGCCGCTCTTGACCCTTTTGCACCAAACCACTGAGGATGGAGAAGATTTGTAGGGTAAAACAAGGGACTGGTCTCGAGAAAAGTGGGAGTAAAAGAACACTGTCAACAAGAATGGTTGGAATACCTATGCACGGAAGGTTTTAAAGGACTATCAGATCACATCCCACCCTGGAGACTTTTAGTGATTTTCATTGTCAACGTTTAAGTTGCAAATGTTCAGGCAAAGAACAGCACCTATGGTTGTGAGAGTTTAGATACCAAAGGCTACAGGAAGTCCATCTTTTTAGGATGCCATTAACACCTATACTAACCAAAGGTTGTATGGTGCACATCTCTTGATCTGAATACATCTTAAATGCTCAAGCGCTGCACTCAAATTCCAGTTTTTGAGTCAGTTGCATCTAAGTTTAGAAGGCCCTAAAGAGATTGGGTGTGATGTGTGGATAGAGGATGTTGAGTCAAGAAACAGTCGGAGGCGGGAGGCAGAGTGTTCCCGGGCTGGCCACTGCTAAAAAAGAGGCCTGGAGGTGAAGTCCTGCGAGAGAAGCTGATGGATGTTTTATGGAGGAGGCACACTGCATTGCTAAATGTATCAACTTCCTTATTAATTATACATAGCACTGTAATTTGTCTTTTAAAAGGCTTGGCTATATGCATTTTGCCGTGTGTGTCGCTATTCCTTCGCTGCAGGTTTAAATACGGGAGCTGCGTTTAGAAAGGCTCTTATTAACTGTTCATAATCTGTAGTATAAGCAAGGTTATAGGTCTAGCCACATCAGCTATATGTAAAAGTCTACACCCTCTCTGTTGATTTGAGCCTGTAATCATAAGAAGAATTTACGATATTGTGACAGGCCAGGCGCTCCAGAGTGTACTGTATGATTACCATCAACTCCAGGCTATCACAGTTTAAAGTTATGGGTTATTTGTTGGGTTTTATTGTTTCTTCTTGGATGCCATTACTTCTAAACAGGCTCGGTTGTCGCTGTGGTGTAGCGATATCCCTTTTATTTAACTCATTTGCCAACGTTACCAAACTGAAAGCCACCTGGAGGCAATTTTTTAACTGCTGTAAAGCCGAGGTGTTGGCTTAAATATTGAGTTCCTATGTTTTGAAGTTTTTGTGTTGATAACGAAGTGAGCCGAGTTGTTAAATGAGATAAAAAGTTATTTGAATGCGTGAAATGACTGTGTGTGTTGTGGCCACTTTGATTCGAATGCCTTTATCTCACAATCTCATCATCTTCATCTTTTAAATGTTTTGAGAACCGAAGGAAAAATGTTCTCAAAGTAGAAGTGCTATTACTTGTCTATTTGAATGAAGTTTGTCAGTGCGCGTCATGTCGCCCTCTTGTTGCAGCCGAGATAGCGGTTAGGGTAGAGTCTTTTACAAGAGGCTGAACAGAACTCGCAACATTAAGATGATGTCCAAAAAAAGGAGAAATGTTTCATTAAATGTGATATTCAGGCATGAAACTCTGGTTAACATTCACTTTAGTGTAACCCAGTGCGACACCAACTATTTAGTACTGCAACTACTTAGTGCACTTTTTTGTCTGTCTCGTTATGTAAATATTTTCATGTTTGTGTTTGTCATGATTTATGTAGTTTGTCAAATGTCTCCATAACAGTATCACCCTCTGCTTTCAGTTTGGATGTAGTTCCCTCTGTTTTGAGATATTTGCTGGCAATCAAGAATTGTTTTTATTGATTAATAAAGTGTTTTTATTTTCACCCGGGACTCTTTGTGTTCTAGTTGTCATGAATGGTATATGCTATACTCTGCAACATGGGGCTTGGTCCAGAAAGCAGGTTTCTTAAGTTATCTAGATGATATGTTTGGGGTTTTACATCAGTCCATGTCTCAGATTTTGGGGAGCCAACTTGGGGAACTTGCAGTAATCCAGACAACTCAAAAAACCTGCTTGTTGGAATGAGCCCCAGGACCATGAACAACTGGGTAAAAGAGCTGCAACGATTAATCAGTTAGTAGATGGACAGAAAATTAACAATTTTGATAATCAATCAGTCAATTCTCAAGTAAGAAATACCAAACATTTGATGGTTTTGGGCTTACTTTAGGAGTATATTGCATATTTATAGGTTTAGACATTTGGTGACACCACATTGGACTCTAGGCTATTGAAATATTTTCCACTGTTTTCTGATGTTTACATACCAAATGATTCATCAGTTAATGGTGAAAATTATTGTCAGTTGCAGCCCTGCTAGGAAATAAACACCAGCATGAAACAGCACAGTAACAAAAACTGATTTATTCTCCAAAACTGACAAGCAAGACATGTTCATGAAAAACACTACAAAGATTTCCAATGACCAAATGAATCACCAAAAAGAGTTCATAATGATACACCAAACAGGTCCTAAGGAAACAGCTAGGATGAACACAGTTTTGCCCTCAGAAGCACCAATGAGTTTATAAAAAAAATGGCACACTAATGAAATAAAAACATCACCTCACCGATACGCCATAAAGATGATTGAACACTGGACCAAATGCTATGTGAAAAATTACTGAAGTAGCCAAGCAGTTGTCTTAAAACTGGAGTGGATACTAAAGTGAACACTGCATTGTACATTTCATTTGGATTTTGTCAAGCAAACCTGAAGCATATATACAGTTAGGTTCTATCCAGATAAAAGCAGAATCAAATGACTGATACTACACCAAAAGACGAATGAGTCCAATGATGTCTTGCTTGTCTCTGATCCCCTCCCTCCCCGAATCCTGCCGAAAGTGAGGTTCAAAACTACAGATTCTTTCTTTGCCCCTGCCCCTTTCGCCCTGTGTTAGTTTTTCTCGTCTTTTTTCTCGTCTTCGGTGGGATACGAGTGCCAAGTGAGTCTCTCTTCGTAGAAAGAGATGACCACCTGCGGACACTTCACATTGGCCTCCTTCGCCGGCACCAGGTCCGCTTCGTCAGAATTTTTCCTATACAAACAAAAAACTAATTCAAATAACTTGCATTTTTGCACACGGGAAAATAATGTAATGCCATTCCCCAACATCTGAGGCAGTTATTTAATCACTGATGTACCAGTTTAAACAGATACCCAGCAGTTACTTTGCTACACGCTGCATACGAACCATTTCATGAGGAACATGAGTTCTCCTGTGGAATCTGTGGCACCAATAATCCTTTCTGGATCCAGCCCTCGCGCAAAGCCCCTTAGCTTCTCTGTCTGAGGATCAAATGACAAAATACAACTTCAATCCAACACAAAAGTACAATTTCAGGCATGAATACGTAACACATAATAATACAACGTTTAGTATGTCATGGTTACATATGAATTTAAAACCAATCGACACAAACAGAATACCATAAACTCACGGCGCTCTGCTGTAAAAACTAAATGTTTTAAGTTCTCATGGTTGCGTGTGTGGCTGTAGAAATCTGAGATGTAAATGTTGATCAGAACTAAAGGAATGCAGGTAAACGATCCTGCCTACGTGTTCAGCGTCACTATTTTAATGGTGTCGTCTTTCTTCTACATATTTGTAGGGCTGTAACTAATATTTATTTTTATCACCAGTTAATTTGCTGATTATGTTCTCTTAACCGTTTATTCAATAAAAAGTTGGATAATAGTGAAAAATGCCTGTTATAGTTTCCCACCGCCCCAAGCTGATGTCTAGAAATGACTCGCTGTGACCAACAGTCCAAAAGATATTCAGTTTACTCTCATGTATGACAGAAGCATCAAATTGTCATATTTGAGAATTATTATTCAATTATAGAAATAGTTTGCAAATGAATTTTCTGTCAATCAACTAATCCATTAATTGGGTTATCTTTTCAGTTCTGCATGTATTTCATTCATTTTCATTCACACAATATTTTAAAGTAAATGTTGTTGTCTTGTGTCGACAACTTTTAAGAAACTGTAGTGTCACATCTGTATTGCAATGAGTTGTGGGTAATTCAAGCACCGCAAGCAGACTCTTTAGAAGTCTGCAGAAAGTCCACATGTAAGGACTATGAATGATGGATTTGAAATCCGGACATTTGGGATTCAGCCTGAGAGCTGCCTGTTAGTGGATGTGCGACCCCACAGAGGGTATCCTGCATGTGGAGGGGGGAGCCTGTAACGGGTTGATCCCAGAGAAAGGCACTGTTAAAGTGGACACTTGAATTTCCGTACTGTCTGGAAACCAGCACCCTGCCTTACCGTGAGCAACTGTCATCAGAGCCTGTGATGTGGTTTTCCGTGACAAAAAGGTGCTTACCTTGATGAGGTTTAAGGTTTGCCTGAACAACAATAAACACCTGCCACCTGCAACTCTTCATCTAACCAACTTACTGTGGCTTGTTTGGGGTTTCTTTCCTGGCAATATTTAAAACTGTGGGAAAATGTCTTATCTCATGCTGTGTAGATCAAAATAGTTTTATTTTGTGTGTGTCTTTATTTTTGTTATTCCACGAGCCAATCGGCTGACAACACCAGAGCAAAGCAAAGGAGAAAAAACAACAGTTGCGACTTTTATTGGACATATTAAGACATATTACACATATTATTACTAATGAGACTATTTCTTCTAAATCACAGTGGTGTCAAAAAATACACTACTTTATTTGTCTTTTCCACAGCTGACTAGTCCTCATGCGGGTGTAAAACATACATGCATGTTGGCAGTCAGCAGTCTTTGTACCTTTTAACAGAAGACATGAACAGAACATGGGTTTCTGTCTACGCTAGTTCTTTGGAGTTGGCTTGGTGTGTCAGTAGGATATATAGAGCCCAGCAACGTTTATCACACTTTTAGATAATAACGGATGCTCGATGCGACAGAAATCATACAAGTCATTTGCCTTTTCTGTCAGGTAAGATGTAAGTTATTATAATTTGTTGCAACAAGTGGATTATATTACTATGATATTGGTTCTGCACAGAAGAACAAGAACCCACTTCAACCCTTAATTGTGCAAAACAAAAACAAAGATTTGGGACTTACGTCGTCTTTTTTCTTCTTTGTTTTGTTTTCGTCTCCATCTGCGTCTCCGGCCGCCTTCCGCTTTCCATCGTGCGCCGTTTTCTGGGACTGCAGAAATTCTGCAATCAAATCTGGACAGTCCAGGTTGTCTTCTGGCTCCCACGTGTTATCTTCCCTGCAAAAAACCCACAGTATTTATGTTTTTAGTTAATGATTTAGTCACCTGTTATTTGTCGGTATCTCGTTGTTTCCTCGGTTATAACTTGAATGACTCGAATGAATGACATATGTAACAACAACTCCCGCCAAAACACTCACTCTGAGAAGCCTTTCCACTTGAGAAGATACTCTACTCTCCCTTTCACCACCCGCCGATTCAGGACCTTTTCCACCACATACTCTTCCTCCTCCTCCTCCTCCTCTGGCACATCATCTGGCTTCTTGTCCTTCTTCTCAGGTGTAGTCATTTTGCTCTCTGTCGGGTTGGAAACTGTAGCAACGAGCAGATAGTTAACGATCCTAAAGACACCCACCCTTTAACGCCTGCTGAGCCCTGAAGCCTAAAACTCTTATTGGCTGCAGGTTAATTTTCAGTGGCAGAGTTTCAGATAATTTTTTGACAAACTTGTTACTTTGTCAATTTCACAAATGGTTGTTTAAACTGCTGAGTGCAGTTTCAAGTGGGTGACAAACATTTACAGTGACACTTTATCAACACACATTACTTTATGCATTCTTTGTCCCTCGACACACACCTTACCGCACAAGGACAAGTGACACAGCAATTAATGTTAGAAAATAATGATATATTAAACCTTCTGTAACTGTGGGACCATCGTTAGGGGGTTCTGTAGTCAGGCTCATACTCATCAGGTAGACCTGGGGACCAGCAGGTTCCTGGTCAACGTCAAGATTGTTGCATGATGGAAGCAAGCCGGAATCAATGTAGTAGAGAGGAGAAAACAGCATTGGAGAATGGGATTTATTGATAAGGTCCATGGGTAAACAACCTGAGGCAATGTAGATTTTTTTTAAATATACATGTCTTGAAAAACCCATTATCTGTATTTCCCAAGTATAGATTTCTGTTTTAAAACGACTGCATAATCTACGTTGCCTGACGTTACCCATGTACCATTATGTTGTGATATGGTGTAAACTCGGTAGTCCTGCATGAAAATATGCCTAAAGTACCAAAAGTAAAAGTACTTATTAAGCAGAATATCCATTTTATAATAATTTATATTGGATTATCACTGGATTACAATTATTCATGTATTAAAGTCACCACTGGTAAAGGTGGAGCTCATTTCAACTACTTTATATACTGCTGGGTATTTTAATCCATAATAATAGATCATAATTTATTAGCTATGACTTTATACTGTGAATATGCAAAGTAACTAGAATAATAAATTGTTAAGGTATAAAAAAGCATAAAATGGAAATACTCATGTAAAGTATCTCAACAACTGCATATAAGTACAGTACTTGAGTAAATGTACTTAGTTATTTTGCAAAACTACACATGTAGTGATCCAGAAATATGGCCTTTCTTAGAGGGGGGGTGTTAGTGTTACAGTAGTAGAAGTACTCTGATCTTTTATGCAAGTAAAAGTGAAATACCACAGTGTAAAAATAATCAGTTATGAGTAAAGGTCCTGCATCAATCTACACTTAACGAATCAAAAGTAAAAGTACTCATTTATTAATAGAAATGTATGAGTATTATTATATATATCGATTTTAATAATTGATATATTAAAATTGTTGCTGGTAAAGATGGAGCTCATTTCTGCTTTTTACTTTATATACTGCTGGGTATTTTAGTCCATAATAATACATAGAAATGTATAAATGAATACATAAAGTACAAATACCAAAGTGTAAAAATAATCAGTTATAAGTAAAAGTCCTTCAATCATAATATAAAGTATCAAAAGTACATTAAACAGAAGGTCCATTTCAGAATAATGTATATATTATATCACTGGATTATAATTATTGATTTATTAAAGTCGCCACTGGTAAAGGTGGAGCTCATTTCAACTATTTTAAATACTGCTGGGTATTTTAATCCATAATAATAGATAAGAATGTATTCGTTGACTTGATTATTTTGTATTAATACTCTTTACCTGCAAAATAACTAATCAAAGTTGTTAAAACTTTAATTGTTAAGTATAAAGTAGCATAAAATGGAAATACATCAGTAAAGTACTTAAGTAAAAGTACTTTTTTAAATTATTTTTTTTGCAACTCTACACGTGTAGTGGCCCAAAAATACTGCCATGACCGAATGTATTATTGATCACCTATAACAAGATAATTGCAGAGGGTAGCTCCCCTTCACAGATCAACAACAGACCGGAGGCGTGTTTCTGGACCTGCCTGTGACTGTAACCAGCAGCAGGTCTGCAACACCTGGCGGCGGCGGGAGAATGTAACGTTTATATGGACCTGCACAGCTGATAATTAAGCAACAAGGGCTACTTTTAAATCAGCATTGTCGTGGTGTTGAGTACACACTGTTCAAATTTAGTGAGGTTATTGTTGCTAACGTTAGCAAGCAAAAGGAAGAAAAGCCCACACGACAAAGCCAAGAAGGGACCCTCTTGTCTGCAGCTAGCTGGTGTCTCCTCCATATTGCTTTAGCAACACTAATGTTACACACTCAGCGATGTGTGTCGATTATAGCGATTATTTATGCTCACACATGATGAGAAACGTGTCTCCTAGCCGGACGCCGGCGCTAGATTTGGAAAATATGCACATTAACGGCTAGCTATCGTTCAGTCTCGTGCACAATCAAACGCTCGTGAAACAACACGCTTAAGAGAGGTAGGAGGGAAGATTAAAAAATAAAACTCACCGATGATTTACAATTTTAAAAAAAAATGTTATTTTAACTTCCACCCGCACCGAAATAAAACAACAGGACAGCCGATGCCTCGCAATTATATTAGTAGTCGTAACGTCGCCGTTTGTCTTGATTGGTTGTCAAAATACGGAGCCGCTAGCTTGGCTACAGTCAGATGTGTCGTTTCCGCCCCTTAGTCTGGTGCGAGAGAAGAAGAAAGTCCCCTAGTCCGCCGGAGCGCGACTGTAAAGCATCTGGATGGACTCATCACTGCAGCAGGAGCCGGGCGGGCTGCGGGCGAGTGATTTACAGATCTGTGGCCACGGAGTGTGAGCAAAAGGCGGACTGGATCAACGGAACGGACCCTGCATAGATACAGTAGGTAGATAAACAGTGCTTTATGGATCCCTATGGGAGAACCGGTTGGGTAGAATATCTTTGATTAATCTTTAATGTGACCCTGAAAATACACTAATCCTACCTTAATCTAAATCAAGGTGTAAGGCATGAAGAGCTGCAACAATCAACAAAAAGAGCTTTATTGCCAAGCATTTTACGGTTTTATTTTTTTATTTTAAGTATGTATATATATTAGTGGTGGGCCGTTATCGGCGTTAACGGCTGCGTTAGCGCCAGACTCTTATCGGGCGACAAAAAAAATATCGCCGTTAATCTATTCTCAAAGTTGGGTTGGGAGCTGGGTCTATACT
>JAPMOB010174071.1:0-10410 GCA_029875015.1 Lepomis gibbosus
ATATATATATATATATATATATGAGCATTTTATCTATCCAGCTAAGTGTCCCTAAAAATCACGTCAACTTTGGATGACTCTTTGACTTTGGAGTACCTCCTGCTGTACGTCCAGTGCCAACTTCCACTGAAGGAAGTGGTGTGCTCTGCTGGATGGGTTTGTATCATGTCTGGGTCTCATAGGGAATCAGAGACATGAAAGTGGTATCAACTTTCTCATCTAACTCTCAGCGAGAACACAAATAAACATTTCTTAAAAGGTTCAGGTAGTCCTTTAATCACAGTTTATTTGCCAAAGCTACCATCTTCTCGTAACCTTATCCATACTTATCCAGATTGCTGAATTGTCTGAAGAGGGGGTTGCAGTTTTTATTAGGTAGTCTGGTGTACAACAGAAAATGTTCTAAGATCTCAAAATGTATTCTTATATATTTATTTCCTTCAAATATTTTCAAAGATAATGAAGCAAGACATTCTGTAATGTACATATTTATCTGTCTTCTTGTTGCTTGGAATATTTTGTATCAAACACCTAATTTGGATTTTGAAGACAGCTGATCTGACAGTCTTCAGGCAGATTAGATGAAAGACAAGTGAAGAATGGGGAGACAGACAGGGTGAACCCACAAACCAGTAAGAGAGGTAGAATGGCACACAGACTGAGAGAGAAACTGACAGAAAAAAAGACCGATTCACAGACCGACCAGACAGAAAGCTACTCTTGCACTGTCCATATTAAACGGACAGATCTCCTGGATCTGGACATTTCCCCTGCAGGTCACGCTTCAAGTATATCCACAATGCATACATCCTCTCTTTAACTGCAAAATCAGGGGGAAAGTGCAATGATTACAATCATACTGCTATTGTCTGTAATAAACAGACAAACTGGTACTTGTGTGGAGGAGCGATTCAAGTGCTTGTTCACTTAAAAGTGAAAAGATTCCCTGAATAAGTAATTAAAAAGCATCTGAATACCAGTATAAGACCTTGGTTTATACTTTTGCAGATTTGATTAGTGGTGATTTGTCTATTCGCTGACAGACGCTTGATGGTGGCGAGATAAGGGAAAAAAGCCAAAGCTTTTGGCTGGGAAGCCCTATTATTCATGGGCAGCAGATGAGTGTGTGTGTTTCCATTAGATGTGTGAAGGCCTCTAAGGTCTAAGAATGCACTTTAATAGATACCTGTCAAATGTAATTAACTATGTTTTTCCTATATCATACGCTTTCCCATCGCCTCCAGCCAGAGGCTCCACAGTGTGTTTGTGTGTGTGTGTGTATGTACAAGTACACATGCATATGTGTGTCTGTGTGTGAGAGAGACAAGAGTCTGTCTCAGCGCCTTTTGCCACCCAGCGATTGGAGACAGTTTTAATTGCAGCATGACAACCACAAGAAAGGACCAGAAGCCCCATAAAAGCCAAAGCAAGCTGGCAGCCGTCCCACAGTGGAAAGCTAGCCATGCCATAATTACAGGTAAAAAGACCTCTAGCACTGTAGCTCAGCACTGTGTTTATTTGACACCAATCATGCAACTATGCAGGTATCCCAACAATAACGTGCTCTGTCCCAACAGGACTGAAGTGCCTCTGAGAAAGACTTGGACATCACTGGTAATCAAGGAATGTCTTGTGGCTTGGAGACTGAACCCTTGTCAGAACATGAAAGCGAGCAGAGAGACCTTGATTTTAAAGAGCTCAGATGAATTCACCAGTGCAAGTTACATTGTTCGCAGGCAGAGAGGAGCCTCGCAATGCATCAATAATTCATTTTACAAGAATCACTTCTGCCTCCAGTGAGCAGGTCGATTTAAACGTTTTGATATCCACATCCAAGGGCGCAACGGGGCGCATTAAAGACGCATTAGCAAAGTTAGTGACACCTCCTGCTGACGAAGGAATACATTCTTTCCTGAGCTAAAGCAGAGACGGTCACCTGTTCTCATTCTAGCGGTAGGTGTGATATACACTGACTTCTTTTCTTTGTGGTTGTAGAGTATTTAGTTTTGTATGAGCAGAGGTGTGTTTAATGACTGTACGCTTGATAGCGCAAACATTTAGCCTGGCCTATGGGAGGAGCAAGGTTGTCTCTCAAAATGACAATGGTGACAATGGGGTTGGAAAAAGGGCTCCTGGGTAATGAACATTGCATGTGTTTAAAGAAATGTTTTGAAGTGAACTGGGACCCCCCCCCTTTATTGTACAATGTTTGAATTTGCTCAGCTCATTCAAATCAGACTTTATCTCCCAATTTTAGGCGATCACATTGGTAATCACTCCAATACACTGGCAGTGTAAATCAAAAACATTTTAGTGACAGCATTGGTCTTGGAAATCCAGACCCTAGCACATAAATCTCACCTCTCTAAGTACTTTACGAGAGCACAATGTGTGTTTTATGTGTTCTTTATGAGTGTGGAAAGGCCACATCTTGAATGACACTCACTGCCAGACCCATTGGGGGGGAAAAATACAAAAAAAAAAACGTTTTACAAGCTCATTTTGTATAACATATGCTCACTTTCCACTTTCCACAAGGAATAAAGATACAGGGCAACATATTTCCTCTCACTGCTGTTCACCTCTTCTTTCAGTTATTCATTCAGTGGCTGTGTTATTTACTTGTATCCTGGTTGTGGTGATTTACTAGTTAGGTAATGACTGTCAAGGCAATTGGCTGCTAAAGTGGTGAGCCGCGGCTCAAGTGAAGGGCAGTGTTTATCACAGTATTGACTTCCTGACGAGGATGCCACAGACTCTTTTGTCACTGATGCTGGGCCACTCGAAGAGCTAGTTGAGTGAGGTCACGTGACCCACAAGATCGTACTATCCCAGTTGTTTGTTTCTTCAATCAGGTTCTTTGATTTCTACATTTTTTTAACCTTTTTTAAACAATTTGTTGAAGTTTGAGAGCCAACAAAAAACCACAGCCATGAGTAGAGGCACCAAGCAGCAGGAACAACCCGTTCTCACTCCAAAGTCATCACATATGGACACTTGGTCAAGACCCCTTTGGAATTCATTTATAAAGCACTGAAAAGCATCATTGTTAAATGCTAAAAGTGGGCTGAGTATAAAAAACAGTTCAAAAGACAAGATGGTTGCAGTACTGGGATGAGTGTTTGTTTCCTGTGTCATTTCTTTTAGTTATGCAACTTAAGTTACGTAACTTACATACTTAACTGAACCCAAACCATGATCTTTCCTTAAACCTGACCGAGTAGATTTGGTGCTTAAACCTAACCAAAGTTTCACAGCGTTAACTATGTGCCGTTCAAAACCAACCTAGTTTTATTTTGAAAGTGTAACAAGACGTTGCATATTTATTATCGCTAACTTGTCCACGGAGCCCTTCAAGTACAAAAGCAGCGCTAAATGGGTCTTGGCCAAGCGTCCATATGTGATGAGTTGGGACAGAAGGCAAACGACAGGGAAGTGAAGAGACAGTCAATGAGAGAGACAGAGAGAGTTTCTACTCCCCCTGCTACTCTGTCTTGTTATTGGAACATAACATAATAGGCAGGCTGAGGGATAAGAGAGCAGGAGGGTTTCCCTCTAAAAATCAAACCTATCTTAATAAGCTAAGTGGTAGTATTTCTCTTCCATAAACTTGCACTGCATTGATTCTCAAAAATACAGAACTAATGTCCATCCTGTATCACTTTAATACAGAACATGGCTTTTAGTTTTCAATTATGGAACAATTCCTACTCATCTCCATATTTAGCATACGTATAAGATACTAGGTTCAATATACTTAAATTGAACTCATCCAAATCTTCAATTGATTCACATTAAATTCCACCATAGGATTTATTAGCTGCTGCTTTTGACAATATGCAGTTCATTTCAAATACAAATTTTGATCTGTGTTCCCAGGGGACTCACTAAAACACTTACAAACATATGGTGTCCAACTGTCTATACATTTCCAAAAGATGTAATTGATCTGCTGTCAAACTTAATAGGAAAAGATATTCTTTTGCAACAAACTCTACTGTTACTTCATGATGATGATTCTATACAGTTAATTTTAACGCAGCAGAAGTTGTTGGCTAGCTTGACAGCACTGAAGATATTAATTGTTCAGTGATGGATACCAGCACATAAGCTTCATGGTGGAAAGGAGTTACTGTGCCTGCAAAGTAAAGGCATGTAGAGAATAGAAAAAGGGGAAGAAACTGCACCATGTGATCATGGGGCTGCTTACCAGATGAACTTCACTGATTGTATTTAAACTGAAGATACAGAAACCTTTACTAGTTCTCCATCATACATTTTTTTTACCTTTCACTGTTACATGTTACATGATGTTATGTTTTGTCATTTAAATATTGTGTAACCACACACCCCCTACACCGACAGCAGCAGCAGAACTGTGGTGTTTCACAGGAGAGAAATAAAAAAAGAAAAAAATATATGGTCAAAGATAAAAGAGTGGGCTGAGTTTGATCCAAACGGTCCGACTGGCCACAAGCTCTCTTGTCTGTGGCATTTAGCACTGATCAGCTCTACCTTGAGCTTCAAAAGAGAGGCGACGGAAATCTAGACCACACACAATCGTGAGAGGGAGGGCAGCCTCTGATCTGTTGACAGAGAAGATGAACTAGGGGGATTTCATACCTGGATTGATATTATGTCAACATGACTGTACCGTTAATAATCTAGACATATAGTTGTCACAATTTACAGTAATTGTAATAGTAACACTGAACAGATTTTTTTTTAAGTTGTCACATTTTATTTAACTAATTATTTTACATTTATAATATGCCATAGAGGCTGCTGTCAGTGATGAAACTGTTATCTCTAAATCTTTTTTTAATGTGGTTCCCCAAGTAAATTTTTTAAGGTTTGGTACGTTACCGAGAGACTGACAGTAACATAACAGTCAGGGGAATGTAAGTGTACTGCTTCTGTTTATAAGGAATAGTTTGAAATTTTTGGGAAATATGCTTACTTACATTCTTGATGAAAGTTAGATAAGAAGATTAGCATCACTCTCATGATTGTACAGCTTGCCTGGCTCTGTCCAAACTTCAGGAAGTCGCTATGCCTGGTTAACAAATAGTCCAGCCCACCCTGTGAAACTAAATTGTGTTGTTTTTACACACTTTTTAGACTTTTACACGTTGTTATACAAATTAAAGAAATGAGATATGCAGTGTTAATTAGTGAGCTTTAAAGGTGCTGCTTGTGGGCAAATTTTGTTGCCTTTTTGACAGAGCTAGGCTAGCCTATACTGTACCCTTTGTTTCCATTCCTCATGCTAAGCTAACCATCTCCTGTCTGTAGCTTAATGTTAAATGGACAGACATGAAGGTGGTATCAATCTTGTCATCTCTCAGAAAAAAAAGTGAATAAACACGTTTTCCAAAACGTTGAACCATCCTTCTAGGGTAAAAGAGTAACAACTACTTTGTAGTACCAAGTAAACACTGATGTGCTGTCTCAATGAGCCACGTAGGTACAGTATAACAGTGAGTGCATAAATAGACACACAAAGACACACCCACATGTAGTACTGTATGTGCACATGAGCTCACGAGACACACATGTGCTGCTATGAGTTACTTAAACGCTCCTACTTTACTTGTGTCACAAGATTTCCAACCGTGCATTTCTCTCTCTTGCTCTCTTTTCCTGCGCACACGCACCCCCACACACTTTTGCGCACTCTCATGACTATAAATTTGCATATCTAGAAAGTATTTCCTGGTAAGTAGAGCAATGGCAGCTCTCAGGAGAGACAAAGACACAGATAGAAATTTGTATTAAAAAGAAGAAACATCTAAGCAAAAAAAGAACAAAACCTCGGTACACCATTACTTTAATGATCCATCATGTTCAAAGGAAAGTTATTCACAATCCTGCTGCAATAAACAAGGGAATGAAGCACTGGAGGGAGGTGCTTTTCATTTGGTGCCTGCATGCAGCAGATGTTTGCTCTTCACTCCTCCTCTTCTGTAGTTTTTCACCACATTTTCTCAAACAGGTCATATACGCACTGCATGTTATACCGTTAAAGATCTGTTAAACTGATCATGTTGAGGACAAGTACACAACAGTAGTTTAAAGGTCAGATTCCCCTTGTGTCTCCTCTCCAGCATAGGAATGTGGGTGTGGCTTCCCCAGTGAAATGTTTCTTTTCCCCACACAGGCCAATACACTGTAGGTTCAGAGTTCAAAGGTTATGAGTCCCAGGGGAAGTCAACCTTATTACCCAGGAGCGCATCAATCCAATCCATGGGGCTTTCTTAGTATTTATGTAACCTCTGACCTGAGGCTACTGGGGAGGCCCCCTGTCTCTGTTGTTCATGACATCCCTCAGACTCCGGTTCAATCCCTTCTTCCAAGGGCTTCAGGGTTCAAGTTCACTGTCAGCACAGCCCAGACATGTTGAGTCCATCCAGTACTCCGTCTGAGGCAAAACACTGTGTTTGTATATGTTGTGCAATCATGTGTGTTTCGGTTGAAAGTGTTTTACTTTTGCTGAACATTTTTATTTAATATGTCTTGCTATATTTGATCATGTGTGGGCCATCAGGTACGTACTTTTTTTTGTACATGCCACCAATTTAAATAAATCGAAAAATAAAACTTTCTCACAAAATATTAACAATAGGGGAGTTGATTTTTTTGCAGTAAACATTAATCAACAATATGAGGTTCAAAGTGAATTCTTGTCCTTGGAAACAAACAGTTTAGAGAAAAGTTTCACCACAAAGTCCATTTAGTGGCTCTAATGTCCAAAATTGAATTGACGTTAAGGACTTCTTGTCCGCTTGTCAATGCCTGGTTAAAAGCCAAAACTCAAAGGTGATTCTTTTTTTTTCTTTTTTTCTCATTCTCATTCTCATTTTCTCTGCTGTTTCTAAGGTTAAAAATGAACTTTGAATCTAAACTCTTTAGCCAACATGGACAAGAAGTACTTTGAGTGCTCGGGAAAAAAATTAAGGTTTGAACATCTACAATTCCACTACTAACTTAGATCCAGTGTGATATGATCCACCGCTCCAGAACAGCTATGTACCATGCTGTGAAATTATTTACTCAGCGATCAATCAACAGTGTATCAAATTTGGAAGCTGTTTGAGCTTACATTCATAATCCTATATGCTAATAAACATTGCATCAAGTGACTCCAGTGATACAGATGACACTGTGTTTATAAGGGCAGCCAGACTGGATCGCCTTCGACTGATATACAGAACCGAAACTCCCAGTCCAGGATCCTTGCTTTCCTCGCCAGGTTGTCGTTAACGCCTGATTGTTTAAGTGATAAGTGACGGTGATGGATGAGCTGGGCTTTGTGTAATTATTGTCCTGGTTATCATTGTCACTGCTGATAGCATACATCACTGTGTCCCAGCCAGTTTTGCATGTGATAAATAACAGTAGCCAGAAGAAATACATTCAAATCATTTGTGAACAGACCCCTGGAATGTAAACACGCGGGCAGGCTAATGGAGGGTCCTGGTCTGCACGAGCGCTGATGGCGTGAAATCCTGACTATCGTGCGATGCAGTGATTGTAATGTTTTTACTGTGTGGCTGATGCAACCAATGCCAAATGAGCAGTGCCATGGACTACACACCCAAATACACACACACACACACACACACACACACACACACACACACACACATTACTTCTCTAACATCTTGGAGGCCTCACCATACTTGGCCTTTTTCCTCACTCCTGCATGTCCTAGCTTATCCAAAGAAAGCTTCTTTTAAAGAGAACTCATTCACTAATTTCATATACTTTGTCAGGGGTGATTAGCTGATTCTAATGCTTTATCATGCATCTATGATACTTGACAGCCCTTAGGTGATGTAATCTTTGAGGGTGATTTATGGATTATGGCAATTAGTGCTCAGATGAAGGCTATTATTAAAGTTCATTTGCCTTTTACAGATGACTGTGTGCAATGTAATGTCCTTTTAAGGAACATTTACACAGTACCTGTGTGAAGATCTAATCTAATGCTAAGATAAGGAATGGCTTGAGGAAGTCAGTGTTTAATCTACAGGCTATCAAGACACTGTGATGTTTCTCACACATCGGCGTGGTGAGATATCATCTGCCATTTGCTACGTTTGCCTGAATTGAGTGTTATTTCTAATAATAAAAGCAGCAGTTCATATTATCTTTGATCCATCACAATAAAAATGAGGCTTGAAATAGTCTATTTCCATTAACTCTCTGCTGCGCTACCTCTGCTTCTGACTCATTCTGTTTGGACTAGAGTGAACATGACCTCTGACCCCGAGCTCTGTGGCTGACTGAGCATTATGAGATGCTAATTGGCCGTGTAACAATATATCAAACTGTGATATACTGCCATGTAAAATGTGGAAAACACATTCTAGACTAATTAGCGTTGCCAATTCTTACTCTGGTGATCACAACATATAATTGACAGGTCATTTGTTGAGCAAGTACTTTAACAAAATCATTGCATCCATGTCTTTTTTTTGTGTGATTCACCAAAGATTAAATGCAAAACGTTGCATGTTCAATTGCAAAGGACATTATTGTTGACTGTGACATTTGTATGAATAAGATAATATTCAATGAATTTACTTAGATTTCAGTATAGAGAACAATTATTGCACAACTATGCCAATTATTGGGTTCTTTATCAATTGATTTTTGTGAAAGTGCTATCGTCCTGGAACACATTTACATTACAAAACATTTCTACATCAACAAAAAGTTAGCACAGCTGTCAACAATTACTTGAGTTTGTTCAGTAATCAAAAAGCAGATTTAAAGTACATTTAATGAAATATTTAAGGTTCAGTCATATTTGTAACTATTTCTATTTTTTTATTCTAGCAAACTATATTCTTACACCAAAAGAGCAGCAATCTTTACAGTCCTCTTGTCACTTAATTCCATTTCAGTGCAGCCCATGAAGGCATTCTTCCTCTCTTTGCCAGTTTGAAATGTCACCTGATCCCATCAATTTCAATTTGCTCTTCAGACAAACTCTCCCTCACACCTTAATGGACTTTTTAGGAGATTAGATGTCTGACAGTGAACTGAAAGACTAAAAGACCAGAGAGAAGTCACCTGGGGTTATTTAATAGAACAATGACTTAATAGCAGAAAGTGACACCTGTAAGGCCTTTCTGCATGTTCCTATAGTGCAATGTCATGTAAGTGCAATGTAGAACAAGTAATAAAGGTTAAAATTGATTAATCCATTTGTTAATTCATTCAGTCCATTCATTCATCAAACATTATTGACTGTAAAACATGTATCTCTAAAATGTCAACTTTTCAGGAGTAAAAAAACCCAGACCTGTTTTCAGCTTTGTGAGAATGCATTTTCAGATAATCCAGTGTGTTTTTAAATGGCTTACTTAGCTTAAGAAAAAGGAGACATTTTCTCAAACAATGAAGAAACCCTGCATCCTTCAGTGTATTGTATATCTGAAAATTCTAAATCACCAAATATAGAGATACATGGTTTATTTGGACAGCAGAGTAATTTAAACTGACTTATTTTTTTTAGAAAAGAGGAATCTCTTATTGTGTTCACAGTGCCCTTGCAATTGCAACACATGTTTTGAAATAAAAAGAAGTATTTTAAAATAATTATTAATGTTGATGCATAAAGCAAATAACCTGGTTGGAAACAAACAAGAGGAATTTAATCTACAATTGTAGCACAACATTGATCCCAGGTTGTTAACATTTTTGTTAAAAACAAAAGCTGTGCCGTCCAACATTTCAGTATGAAACCAGAACATCACTTCCCCAGATGAAAAATAAATGCATGTTTTTACTTGAACATATTAACAAACTGAAATGGATTTGTGAAACCCTTTTTAGGGCTTGAAGTCTAGTGCTGTGTAAGCAGATACAACGGCTCGGCTAATGCGAAAGCAACGTTGTGTGCTTATGTTGTTGATTTCACATAAACATCAGATCTCAGTGTAGGAATCACACATTTTCGTTCACAAGGACAAGGAGCAATTTAAGCAACCTAAAGGCAGATCAATCAATGCTCGTCTGTGGAAGTTGAACTGTTGGAAAGGTCAGACAGGTCAGGGAGCACAGAGAGTTCACCCTTCGCTGCCTGAAGCTGTCTCTCTGTCATCTCAAACAATAGGTCATTGTCACAGGGATGTAGAGTCACTTATCCCAATTTAATTGGCACTCTTGATCCAAAAAAATCAAAGCCAGTTATTTGGAAGATTCAGAAGTTAAATATATTGTAGAATATCTCTGAGCATTTTGAGTGAAAATCAGGTGTGTACAGCTGCACGCAGTACAATGGATGACCTGAAATGACAGCAGCTTGGATACATGAGCCACTAAGTACCCCATAAAGCACCTTCACGCCTCTCCTTCGCTCTCTTTCCTTCACTCTCTGTCTCACTTTCTCCCCCCCTC
>JAPMOB010174129.1:0-25697 GCA_029875015.1 Lepomis gibbosus
AGGGGTTAAGTGTCTTGCTCAGGGACACAATGGTGGATGGGTCACAGTGGGGGATTGAACCCGGGTCTCTTACACCAAAGGCAGGCATCTTATCCATTGCGCTATCACCACCAATGATATCTAAACTGACACACCAGAATCAGAAAATTTTTTTTAAAGCTGATACCTTTTATCCTTTTTTACGTCTAGAATAATACTATATTCCTAATATATTCATGCCAGTGTTGTGCAGGACGCCATAAAGAATGGAGAATGTGACTGAAAAGCTCTCATTAGAAATTCAAACTAATTAAATTTATTCTGGGAGGCTTAGGTGCTTTTTAAACTCGGGTAAGGCAAGTTTTATTGTATTCTTATTCTTATTGACTGTTGATTAAAATGACTCCATACCATACTGGGGTGATTTCTCTGGACAAACAAGAAAAGTACATTTCTCCACCTGGGGCCAGCAAGGAATTTCCAAAATATGACTTTCAGAAGTCACTCACAAATCCAAACATGCAGACACACATGTTTGTATGATGCTTTGGCAATATTGTTACACATTCATGCCAATAAAGCTAATTTGAATTTGAATTGACAAACAGTGGACTTATTAACAACAGTAAAACAACAATAGCAACAACAATAAATATTATTGAAATGCCTGAATTGTTACTGTAATTTTACAGTGGAGTCATTCCATTAAAAAAAAAGATCAATGTAAAGTTTTATAGCTGACCAAAGCACTAAATGGCCGATAAGTCAAATATCTAAGAGGAGACAACCCTACCACTAATCTGCTCTGACTCACTCACAAATAAACTTGTGAAAATACCTACCAGAACATCTCAAACAATTTCTCACGAAAATATCATGACATGTTCATCAAGTGTATACTTGTACATTGGGGGTAAAAATATCTATTCTTTCATTTCAGTAGATGTTTATCATGATCTTCCCTTCTGCAAGCAACAAAGAGATTTGGTGTATTTATGATAAAATGCCACACAGCAACTATACTGTATATATATATTTATATTTAAAGAGAGTCTGGAAAGTAGTAACTCTTGTCCTTTTTGTTTAGCTTAAATCAAAATTAATCTTATTTTCACTTTAGAGGGGTAATGTACACTTTCTTCTTCTGCCCTCTCACATACAAACACACACACCACATACAAATTCACTAAGGCCTCTTCGTGAGAGGTGGGTATGTCTTGGGGGGGGGTGCACCAGTCATGTTCCATTAATCCGAAGCAACCAGTGGTGATTGATCAATTAACCCTGCTTAAAGCTGGGGCTCAGGCTGATCAATATCACTGATCACCAGCCAAAGGTTTTTCATTAAGATCTGCTGCTCTGCATGAGTAGACTCCATTAGCATAGACCAAATGGGCTGCAAGGAATGCAAATACTAGAGTGAAAATACACACACACACAGGTCACATTGTGTTGCCCTCTATCTAGTGTATATGTATGGAAGAAGGAGAAAGGAATATATAAAATCAGATTATATTTTGTATCATTTACTACTTTGTCACAAACTACTACTCTGTGATACAAGTTACTCAGAAATTGTAATATATTACTAGTTACTTATTACTTCTTAGAAAGTAATAATAAAACTAGTTACATTACTCGTTATGTTACTACGTTATTACTTTCCAGTCAAAGTACACAGAATGACAGAGTAACTCTAGAGCGGAGGGGGGAGGGGGTCACTAATCTCGAGAACCCAGCTAACTTTGGACAGGTTTGTGCAGCAGTGTTCATGAGAGAGAGAGAGAGAGAGAGAGAGCAAGCTAGAGGAGGTGCTGCACAAATATATGCACCTCAATAAAGCTCCTCAATCACATACGGCGTATTTAAGTACGCTTAGTTAAAAAAAAATAGAAAATCAATATGTGGTGGTCAGTGTAAATACTTATCCCATACACTGATTTATTTGTGGGCTGCCACAAATAAATCAATGTATGGGAAACACTACCACACTCCTTTACTCCCAAACTTTTTAACTAATAACATGTTCATAACAGCAGCAATCAGTGTGTTTTTTTACAAAACATATATAACGTTTTTTTACGCCACAAGCAAAAATAAAGCAAGTAAATCCCAACTTTTGAACTACTGTTTTTTTGCACATGTAGCCTATTTATAAGAGGAGAAGTCAGTATTTTTACAAAACGTTACATTAACACCACTCTCTCCCCACGAGTCCAAGCATCACTGGCAGTAGTAGCCGGAGATTCTTAATGTAAGGTTCACGTTGCTGTGCTGCTTTAGCAGATTCTTCAATAGATTAAATGTAGAATTGTTCTTGGTTGTAAGCTTTTTGCTTGTTGCACAGTTTACAATAGATAAATATGTTCTTTGCATCTTAGACTGTGACATAATAATGGCAGTAGCTACATTTTGAATGTGAGCAGAAAACCTGCTAAAACTCAGGATTTATTAAAGTCCAGGAGTTTTTAACTTTAATTAAAATGAACTTATTTGAGGTGAAAAGATGCCACATATACCCCCCATACAAAAGACACAAAAGAGGAGGAAAAACTAAATCATGCCTGCATGTGTGCTGACTCAGCTGGAATTTTATTAAATTAGAAAAGTTGATCTACAGGAGAAATATTGGCTATTTAAAAGCAATAGCTACAGAATGTCTGAAAGCCTCACTGCATTATATTCTATTCATTTTTTATATTTTGAATTGTCACCAGCTGCCTGAATTTTGTGTTCCCCTTTACATAAATTAAATGACTTTTCCACAGTGCAAGAAATGACTTTTCCAGAATGCAAGAAATGAAGTCCTCAGTGACACCAACATTGCCGGGCCCGGCCCTCACAAACAGCACTCATAAACTTTAGTCTTTCTCAAAGACACTTGGAGCAAACTCCTCCTTAATACTTTTTTTCCATTGTATGATCCTAGATAAGAATGGCAAATGACAATAATCTATCAAAATATAAACATATATGAGTGATATTGCCTCCAGATAATCTTTATGGTACCATGGTGAGCATGTCTGGAACCATGTCCTATTCTGCCCACTCATTGTCAGCCTTTTTTTGTTACCTGAAAAACAGCGGATGTTGCTGGAACACAGCAGTCTTTCTGATCCACGACCCCTTCAAACCCGCGGGATCATCCGCAGCTTAAAATACAAAAACACCGGCTAGCTACCACTGACAAACTCACCTTTCTCACCCTTTCATAACCCTCAGTGGGGCCAAAAGCCATTGTTTCACTTAAACAATCCTCATTGAATTAAAAACTGGCTGCAGGCTTTGTTCAGTGAGGCCGATGCGTACTGCTGTCATGGGTCCTATCGTTAATGTGCCATCACTGCACCTCATATCCTTCGCAGACACAGGCAGCGCTGAGCTTACTTCCTCCATCTGTAGGTGAATGTGTGCACACATACGCATGTGTGTGAGACTAACAGTGTGCAATTGTGTTGGTAGATGGGATGAATGAGTAAGAGACGAGGTTGGAGGGTGGGTCACTGTGTGTGTGTGTGTGTGTGTGTGTGTGAGCGACAGCGTTAAATCGCTCAACAGAGAAGAGAGCAGATAAGCTTTGTGGCATGAGGTGCTTTGGTCACTGGTGGAAACACCGCAGAGACCTGCTGACATACACACACCCACACCCTAAGTAATTTCTCTATACAGAAAAACGCTAGCTAAAATCTATAACTAATCTAATCTATGATAGACAAAAAGCCGAAGTCAAAGATGATGATATTGGATATCAATAGATGGTATCACTTGATTCTTTCTTTTTTAATCAAACATGTCACCTCATTTTAGTTTTTAACCATAGGAAATATTTCCAGTCAAAGGGTTTGTTTGTTTGTTTGAATGTTAATTAGTGTTTCTTGTCAAATATCTGTATGATTCCATCTGATTTTGGGTGACAGGGTGGCCTAATGGTTCACAGGATTCGCTCCTCATCACCAAGACTATCTGGCTAGATATTAGGGCTGCACGATTTGGAGGAGGTGGCTAGAAGGAGCACATATTGGCACACTGGCATCCTGGCTCTGGCTAAATCTACATCTGTCCACTGACTATCCACAACGTAGAGGAGGAACTAGTATACATGAGTGTATTAGTATAATATTATTACAATTAAATAGAATATATTCTGTTCAGTTAAAAGTATACTGTTAGTAGCCTATAAGAAGAATATATTAATTACTATAGTCATTATAATAGTAAACTATTTTTACCACTAGTTGAATATTAAATCCAGTTACAGCTGTTTTATTTCTGTGTTTTTTAAATTTATTTAATCCTTGTGCAAGAAAAATGATCTATATTGGTCTCAAATTTGTTAATGCTATGTACTAACTCATCAATAATCATATTGTTCAACATTTGAAGGTTTGCTTTTTTAATGTCCTGCCCCATCCAGGCCGTGATTGGTTGGTTGACGAAAAGTGATTGCCAAGCACGTTGGTTATGAAAAGTTGAACATGTTGCAACAAAAGGCACCGATACAGCTTACGTTAAATTGTCAGCTAGCTAAACCCAAACTTTCCTTATCTTCTCCTCGTTTTCTTCTGTCTTACCGCTTTAGCTGCTGACAACGTCTCTCTGTCACAGAGCAACGAGAGCACTGGCATTTCTCTCGGTGGTCGGTGGTGAGTCCGACTATGTTCACTCATAAATCATTTTTCTGATTGCACCTAGGCCTATCTGTTTTTAGAGGTAAATGCAAGATCCCGAAGAGGGTGTGGTTAATGAGCAAACTTAGTGCACGCAGAAAAGAGAGTCACACACAATTTTATTAAATCACATCGTTTTGCAGCTATGTAATCGCACATGATGACATCGCGACTGTGATTAGATAAATCGTGTAGCCCTACTAGATAGCCTCTTCAATTGTCCTTGACTGTGAAAGCACAAAACCAATGTCTTTGAGAGGACGATGCCCATGGTAACATAAATGTGTGTGTGTGTGTGTGTGCGTGCATGTGTATGCATGCTTGTATTTCTGTGTGTTTTAACGGAAAGGAAGGGAGTTGGCTGTACAGATACTGAGGCAGACAGGAAGAGATCATCCCGGTGTTACCATGGCTGGGGTTGAGTCCTGTGGCTCCCCAGGCCCATACACAGTACACGTGTGGGTTATTGCTCATACGCTCACACACACGTTAAAATGGATGGGAATGCCAGCGCACACAAAGTTACAAACATAAATGTTTTCTCCTGGCCTCTCACCTCTTAACTTTTTACCTTCTCAGTATTGTGTCAGATACATAAGTGTCCACCCTGCATGCAGAGCTAACATACACACACACACACACACACACTTTATGTGTGATGTCCAACGAGTTTGATGAGTTCTTCGCGGGGATTGCATGGCAGCAGAATGATATTTCCGTGGGTGGGTGGAGGTGGGTCTGATGGCTGGACGGATGACACCCGTATCCATCCCCACTGGGGAGAGGAAGTCTCTATCAGAACACAACAGGAAAGAGACAGAGCAAAAACAAGCGCATGTCTTTTTGGACATTAAATCACTTCCTGTTGGGCGCTGGGCTGCCTCCCCCACCATCCTCAGCCTCCACTTCTCAGGCCTGTTTAACCACCCCTTTAGCAGACAGAGAAATTGATCAAACCTCTTCATCTGTGTGCGTAAAAAGTGAGCATGTTCCTGTGTATACGTCTCTAAGGTGTTGCAGCGATGAGTGAAATAACTTATCAATAATGGTGGGCAGAAGCTTGAGGCCCCATCTAGACCAACTGTATTTTTATCTTTTAACAATACAAAACACCTTTGCTTCAAAAATATAATCTGCTGCCTTATGGCCACAGAGTCTATATGTAATGCTGTGTCCCTTGCCAATCTGATTTATTGTTGTGACTTGCAGACGTGATGAGTATTGTATGATGCAAGTGCTGTATATATCCCTGCACCCTAACAGATCACAAGCCCTGAGTCTGGACCTGGTGCTTTGATCTTCATCCAAGAACAAAAACAAAGAGAAAAAACAGTTTAACTATGGCTGGTGCAGGAAAGGGCCTTTTTAATGGGGACAGGAAAAGGCAATGACCACAGGTTTCATTCAAAACACAAACAATAACACTAGATTGTCATTTTTGCAGGTTGTGAGTGATACTGAATGGCTCATTGCACATATCAGACATCTTTATTAAACTCACACATATGTAGATTGAAAATGCAGCTCTCGAAAAATTCTGTCCTCATCCAGGGCAAACCTGTAAAAAATACGACTTCCTTCCTGTAGACAATTTCCTGTTTATGTCTGAATTCAGGTCAATAGAGGGGGATAGTGGTTACTACCTCATCTACCGTCATCCTTCCCCAGAGGTGACCCCAGCTCTGATGATGCAGGATGCTGTGAAACCAAGTGTGATTACGTTGAACAAAATACAGGGCTTTCTACATCTCTATTTTTTAAATGTTAAACTCTCCATCACTAAACCATTTAATCACAATTGCTGTTGATCTGAGATATATATCCTCAAAAGAAGTAGTTGCACTTTTCCTTCTTCCAACATGCCAAAAAGGATAACTGCAAAACAGACTCTTTTATCCACAAAACACAAAAAAGGAGATGTGACATTATTTGCTTTTTCTGCTCTCCGCAAGGCTTAAGAGGAACCACCACCCATCCCAGTCTCCCCCAAAAAATGTCTCAATTGCACACACATGGATCTTCCTGGGGCAGCCAGTTTGTTTCATTTTCTGCTGATTTGCTTAAAATGGGCAGCGGCTGCTGCTGTGAATGTTTAATTTAAGAGCTCATGTTCCCCTCTGTAAGATATGTGGTGGTTGGGAGGATGGACGTGCTTGACGAGGGGGGTCCGATGGTGGGGTTGGGGAGAATGGGGGCAGGGGCTGATGGAGACCCCCAAGTCTCCGGGCGCAGTCATTAAGATGGCTCGTCGGTTTGGAGATGAGAAAGCATGCTCTGCACTCTGGGCTCATTGAAGATGCTCCCCTGCCTACTTGGAGCATCCATTATTTATGAGATTTTACAAATTTTAACTGACATTTTTATCAGTTGTGCATGACTGTTTCTGATTTTGCTACATTGGGTGTGTCTGCCCTCCCACCCCCAACAAGAAGGAAATATTGTTAAACACTATAGCTTGGTATTTTAAAGCAAGAATTTTACTGTTCGGTGCTTTTGTTTTTTATCACTTTTATATGTGTACTTACTTTTTGACAGTTGTTTCAGAATGGATAGGAAATAAGTGAATAGTGACATATTAGGTATGGACACAAATAATAGGCATCCCTGCTTTAGTAATATTTAGAATAACTGAAAGTCTTGGAACTCCTTTAGTCTCCTATTGCCAGATCCACTGCAATATAACACCAAACTCTACCACTTCATGAAGTTTTTCAGCTGATTGGGCCTTACGCAAGACAATTTTCATTTTTTTTAACTTTCTACTACTTTTTTTTCTCTTTGGTGTGCCATGTCAAATTCAGCAAACTTCAGATAACTGTGTAAATGATCTGCATAAACAAAAATGCTATCTCTGTGTCAGTGAGCAGGCGTTAATGAGAAAAGTAAAGTAGTATGATTAACGCTCCAGTTTTAACATGTAAGGCTACGCATCCTGCCCCATATGTCATGAAGTGTTCATTAATTAAAATGACATTGAAGACTAAAAAGAAGAACTTTACAAGTTTGGAGAAGTCCTCCTGTTGGATATCAGGACATAAAGGAAAGTCTAGAATTTTTAACAGCATCAGCAGTGGAGTTAATGGAATAGGGTTGGATCGGTGTGTCTGTCTGCAGAGTTGCAGCTCTAACAAGTTTCACATTAGCAGAGCACATCCCGTTTAATGCAGACTGTGACATCAACCATTCATCTGTCTCTGCCAATGTATCAGCACGTTGTTACATTCTTCCAAAGTCAAATCAGGTCAGATTACACTTCCAGTTGACCTTATTATATACAAAGACAATCAGTATCAATAGGTAATTTTTAAAAATGATATGGTTGGGTTATATAAATATGTTTTCAATTATTTTATAATTTCAGTCAAACAAGATGATGTCAACATAATTAGAAGTGTAATATATATAGGATTTTCAAACTCAAAATTGCTTGAAAGCAATGAAATATATAGTCTATTAGTAAAAAGTTGGGATAATAGCAGCCATTACATTATTTTTAATGCATTACACTGAAGACAAGTAAGAAAATGCATGATAAAGATTCAGTGCATTAATAACTAGCATTATTGTTCTGAATAAATATTTGTGTGGCCAGCCCAGGTCTATCAGGAAGTGCTGTCTCTCTGCTGCCTCATCGGCTGTGGCTAAGCCAGTATTGATCCAACCACTGCCCTGTGCTTTGGTGTTCAGCCTCAGGCTTCGCACAGCCTCACCTCACCTTACATCACTCACCTAACATTAGACTCTGAGCTTGATATGCACTGTTAGGCTCCAGTACACTCCCAGAGAGAGAACTTGTCAAATGCCAGTTAACATGAGCTCTACGAAAAGGCTGCCCACTTGCTGTCAATCTTGCATCGGGTGCTAGAGGTCATTTCGACAATGCTGCGCCATTTATTATACGCTTTTGTTTTTGAGAGTTGTATTTGGAAATTCGTAAACTGTTTTTATTGTGATCAGAACCTTGATTAGACACAGAAAATTTATATTCTTTGTTTTCTCTATCTATGCATTTTTTCACTAACTCGGATCTTGTGGGAAAATAGTTACAGAATGTCAAATCACTTTCCTTTATGTAGCACAATAGCACAAATTACAGATTTGCCTCAAGGGGCCTTAGACCCCTTTAGAATAGAAATCTTTTTTAACTTTTATTTATCTGTGGATTAATGGCACACATTTTAATTTCCAGTGACAGCCTTTTTTACATTATTAAATACACACACTGAGCAGCATTACTACCGCAAGGGTTTTAAATGCTTTGCTCAAAGGCACCTTTACAGTCATTGTCTAACCCAGCAGATAGTGTTTGTATCTCCCTCTACCATACCAACTTATTTTATAGCTGGTAGTAAAATGGTGTTCATGGATGACAAATACACTGTCCTGACACTATTCCGCTGACTTTAAAAGGCTAATGTAGCTTAAAGTGATTTAAAAGATTTAATGTGACTTTTTGACGCAAGAGGTACATGCTACTTAACAGTGATGGAGATCAGAGATGTCTCTGCCAGCTGGTGGCTTTTTGCCAGAGAAAAATAAACATGTGAAAGTATTCTGCCTTAAAATGTTTCATTTTAAAACATGGTGCCAAAATACTTTGCCAGTGCAACCCTAGATGCTGTGTCATATTCTGTAGTTTTGAGGGTTGGAAGGCTAACAGTGAGCTGGGAATTTGAAAAACATAGAGCATACACTGTCCTTTAGGGCTGGGCCATGGTCTTGTGGTGTGGGTTGCAGCTGCCTCCCCCAAACTTTCTTCCCATTAGCCTCCCACCCAGAAATCACAGAATCATGACAATCAAATACTTATATGATTAACTCTAGAAGTGATGGGGAAAATGAATGATCCAGTAGAATTAATCCAATCCTTTTCAGGTCTAGATTGATCAACAGCAGCTTCACAGACCCAGAACTCCAGAGGTCTCATTTATGAAAATGTTCTGAGAGTTTTACTTTAACTTTCCAATGGTGTGCTTATGTTTGATTCATTAAAGCTACTCATCTTAAAAAACATTGCTTATTCAGGGTGTAAGAAGACCATTTGTAACTTAGCCATAGAGCATTAGACATGGACCAGAGAAAAGCAAATCTTTTGGAAGACAAGATTACGTAGATGTTAGAGGAGATTAAACCCAGGCAACACGTATTATTCAGTGGACTAAAGTAGGCTGATAAACAAAGCCAAAAAACTCATTCAATAATGTGAATTAATCATATTGTTCATAAAGCTAAGCACCAAAGTCTTGCAAATTGCAATACCCCACATAAACCAGCAGGAAAATCACATCAAGATCATTTCCACATCAAATTAAGGTTTTCTAAATAAGTACTTATACATGGTTTTCTGCATCAGTCATGCTTAATATCAAAATTGATGCAAGTCCTTTTTATAAATGAGGTCCCAGGAAATAAGAGGCCACCTTTTCCCTGTTAAACTCAACTCCTGGTCTCTCTGAAACAGAACAACTACTCCAAGCAGATGCTGAAAAGGATGCTCCCCAAAGATCTTCACTGGGGCCCATAATCTCCTTTTTCATAGCTATGTTTAAGTCTGTGATGATCATTTATAGGAGCCTCTATTACAGTGTTACTGCTGCCTCTGGCAAAAGACCCAGCCTCTTAAGAGTCCTCAGTATCTACAAAAAACTGTTACTGTCCCAAAGGGGGGACGCAGACTAAATAATCAGTTTCCCATCACAGTGACAATCTGAGAGCAGCTGTTTGCATCTGAAGGCCTGCCAGCAATTGTCCGTGGTGCTCTGAAACTGAAGGAAAGAAAGGAGGCATGGAGGGAGGGGAAGATGAAAGGAAAGTTTCTTTCTGCTTGATTCATTCCTCTTAAGGGTTTTGTTATTGATCTCACCAACAGACCTGCAGATGCAGACCTGCAGTGTTAAAAAATGTCCTCAAATACCTTTATCCATCTGTGGATACACATTGATACCCACTCAATTAAAGCTGAATTTTTTTTGTCTAGGTATGGAATGCAGTTCATTCAAGGAACTATAGTATTTGACATTACTTTATTTGTTTTGCAATATTTATGTAGCACTTCACAGTCAGAAACAAAAACAGCTAATCACTGTTAACAAACACTTATGTCAAAGAAGGTTTGGGAGTAAAGACAGTTCAAGAAAACTTACATAAAGGCCAGTATGTAAGATGTGTGTTTTCAAATAATGTACATCATATCCAGGGATGGGCAAAAATACTCAACATGTAATAAAATAAACTATCTGTATTTTTCAAACCTTGTATCGGCCTATTTGAAATGATAATAATTAAGAATTAGAGATGATAGGAGATGTGATGATGTGTTGCAGAAATGATGGTCAGCTGTTATCTGTGTACAGGTCTGACTTTCTGGCGTGGTTGTTGTAGAACACTTGGTGACCGCTGACTACAAAAGTTGTTGCATAGAATGGGGCACCCATGAAATGGTGTAATGAATTTGATTTATCGTCATCTACAGACTGCATACAGAAATTTGTTAAACAAGCAAAGATACTGCAAGCATTGTAAGACTTTGGTTCACTGAAGCATGTGACTGCACTGTTCTGGGTTTCTTTTATGACCTGGAAAAAAAGTTGACCCCCCCTGATTGTCACTGTATAATTCGCCCCCTGAATTTATGCTGAAAATGGATGGAAAGAAAAAAATACTTTCTTACCATGACCTTCTTCAGGTCTGGATCAATTTTCTTTTCTGATCTCAACAAAGCGGGGCAAATTACTGAGTAGGCACTAATCAGAAGCAGCATTTTTATGTCATCACGTAGAATTCTCACAAAGTATTTTACAGTATTTTAAACATGCAAAAGGCCTTGATGGAAGGCATTGGCTGACACTGGTTGAGCAGTTCTTCTTATCTGTTGGATCTGCTTATCAATGAGCAGACCAAGACCTCAGAAAGTATTTTGACCTTTTCCCTTTTTTACATTTTGCTTTGTTAGTTAATGGATAAATTGAACACAGACGCTGTGATCATTTGTGCTGTGAAATGGTGAAATTTGTCTGGCTATTTTAGGTGTAGGTGCGGTACTGTCTGTAATACTGTGAGTGGAGCATAGGAAACTGACAGTTAGAAAGATAGAACACATCACTTAGTTTAGTTTCTTGACCTGCTTGCTTTTCATGGTTGTAGAACTTTCGACCCTAATTTCATTTTCCCTTCATTGTAGCAACAATCCACAAACTGAAGGGAACCCATGTGCATGTAGATGGACAGTCAAGGAGAGAGAGAGAGAGAGAGAAATAGCTGTTTTAGTGTTTTTTTTAAATCAAAACTGACGCTGGGGACATAAATCTGGTCTCCACAAGATAAACCATTAATTTTGGGGTTAATACTTAGTTTTAATTTAGAAAAGGTTGCGTTAGTGTTGTGGTGTGGCGTTGTTGTGTTTACTATGTTATATAAGTCACATGACTTATGTCACATTACATTAAAAATGTGGTTAATATTGTAAAACATTCACAGTTTGGTTAGGTTTAGACAACAAAAACTACTTGGTTAGGTTTAGGAAAACATCTTTGTTTGGGTTAAAGTAAGTAAATTATGCAAGTCATGTTATGGAAGTTAAGTGACGGAAGTCAATAATGCTATTTAAGTTAAACCTCAAAATAACTCAAAATTTCAATTTTCAATTGTGACTCGAATGCTGTCTCATAAGTGAAAATCCAGGGTTTGGCCCATCCAACCACCCAATCCCATCTCCATGGATTACATTACATTACATGGATTTTCTGCATATTTATGTCACTCAACTTCTTCCTTTGCTACCGTTGTGTGTGGCAGCTAGAGGTCGCTGCCACAATAAATCTAGATATGGGTCATAATAATGTGCTACACAAATGACCTATATTATCTTTTTTCTTCTGGTGAGGATAGTCTCTATCCTCCAGTAATTGAACTTCAATATAATGTTGTCACAAAGGAGTAGTTCATGTTGTGTATGTATGTGTGTTTATGAGTACTCTGGCATGTGTACTTTTGTTAAAAGACATCATATAAGGGGTAGTATGGGCAATAGAAACATAAACATAACTAAATACTTTAAATGCTCCGTCAAAGCACGTTTCATAAGCACCTTTATTTTTGAGTGCAAGATAGTCTGATGCTGTTGTCTAATGGTCTGTAGTCTTTTCCAAAGGTGATGAGAAAGGTGATGGATTTTATGTTTTATGTTAATAATGGCAGTTTCTTAGGAATGAACAGAAGCAGAACTATGTTATTAGTATGATCATGAGCTAAACTATCCAGGAACTGTTAAATAAATAAATAAATGAATTATATGAAAACTACTGCTATATACACAAAAGTGTGTGGTTTGTAAACACTTACAAATAAGATGCTTTTTACCAGCAGTATTCCCTTTACACAGTAGCAATAAATTTCTTGTAAATCTCAACTTAACCATTAATGTCATCAAATCAAATATAAAACCAAAGCTATTTGCCACTGCCAGGGCATTATCTTTTATAGCTTGTTAAAACAAGTTACCATCCAGAGCCACATAACATAACGTTATACCAGGCACCTTCTGAGCAACAGGTTAACAGATATATGTTTTCTTGATTTTTTTTTTCTGAACAGGTATCAGCAGAAACATTTTTCTTTTATCAGGGAGCAGCATAAACAGTCTATGTTAGCAAGTGTCCATGTTAGAGTTAGGTGAAGTGCTCGCCTCACGCACATGCCCGCTCGCTGCCGAAGTTGAATTGTCTTGAACTTTTTGTACACGACGCAGAGCACAAATCATCGAAAGAGAGACTGAGCCTCGCTGTTTATGAGTTTCCAGGATCTATTACTGTTTACTAAATAGGACATCAAGGAAAGTTGCATGGCAGAGCATCAGCACAAAACTAGATGAAGGCCTATCAGGTAAAGTAATGTAACGTAATTTACATTACATTTACTGAAGTTAAATAGGCTACAGCTGTGTAGTGCACAGAAGCCGCTGCCATGGCCTCCATAGAGCGGCTGCCGTTTACTTGCGGAGTGCTTGTTTCCCCAGCTTATTCTGCCGAAGCCTCCTTCCGCTGCTTGTTTGAGTGGGTGATGTGCAGGCTGATCAACATCCCACCCCTCCTGTGATCCTTGGTTTCACTATATGTGTATTCAGAGCAAGTGAGCAACGTACTTTCAAAATAATAATAAAAACTGAGTTAACGTGCCCAGCCCTAATAGATAGATAGATAGATAGATAGATAGATCTGTCATCAGTTCCTCAACAAATCAAACATCACTTCATTTGGCTATCAAAAATTCCTTCCCCTTCTTGCTTTAATGCTTAAATGCTTTGACGTCAATCTCAAAATGCAATTATTATTTTGGGATTATTTTAAATATTACTTTTTCAAAGGGAAATGTCTTTTTTTAGGATTCTGCAGCTGATGAACAGTGTCATGACATTCATGTTGTCATGTTATTACAGACGCCACAACCTCTTTCTTTTACGTTCCCACAGAGCACTATTTCTGACACTGTCGTCGCAAAGGTCAAGATTCCACATGCAGTCAAGCAGTCACCTTCACCACTCGGCTGAGGTCTGGCAAGATTCATGCTTTGTTCCTTGCCATCTCTCTATGTGCTGGGTTCATCATTCTTACAATGAAGCCAAGCAAACACAGGAGAAAAGTGTTTGCCTGAAAGTGTGTGTGTGTGTGTGTGTGTGTGTGTGTGTTTTTAAAAGACATTGGCGCAACCATTTTAACAGGGCGACTCTGTTTGAATTAGAGGTTCTAACCCCCCGCTTGCTAAATGGATTTCTGAAGTGGCTGTAGTTGGAGGCTTTCAATCGGATGCAACCTTGAGTCCTTTTTTTATGTGAGCTCTGTAGGATTTAAGTGCCGGTATAACATGAGTACGACTGAATGCATGCTCCTCATTTTTTGAAATTGAAAAATCTCCAAAGGCTCTCCCCATTGTGTCGGCAATTAATGGAATGCTGGCAGCGAGGTTCAGGTGCTTAAAAGTTGTATTTTTTCTCTCTCTCTCGCTCTCTTTTTAATGACTAATAAAGGATAATCATCGTGGAAAAAAACATCATACTGCTGTAGGCTTCCTCTTTATGCACAATGATGTATAATGCATGCTTTGAAATGAAACGGCAGCGGCCTTCGAACCATTCCATCTCCAAACCTTAGTGTATTTGTTTTGCATGCCACAGTGAGGCTTTTGCATAACAATAGTGAGTGTTCCCATTTACAATGCCTGCCTATTAATTTGATCTTTACATTTTTAAGTTTGTCCATCAGGCCGCCAAACAATGGGTCCCCCAGTCGCTGTTTGGTATAAGTGATTAGAAAGTTGGCTAATTGCCTCTCTGAAGAGTTGTGCTGTATCTTTTTAGCCTTCTTTTTCTTCATCTGTGGGCCTCTACCAGTGTTAACACTCAAAAACAGATGAATAAACAATTTTATTCATCAGTAAAACGTTTTTCCCCTTTGGTTTTGGAGATTGCCTCCAAACATTTTATTTATTGATTAACATGTTGTATGTTGATATATGAGGTAAAATATAAATTAAATGGCAGTAACAGTAATAATGCTCTTGAGATGAACACAAACATTAAGGATATTGTACTTGGTTTCCTATTGTTATCCAAAATGAAAAAACAAGCATCAAACACTTGGTCAAATGACTGACCATCTGTTATCCTGGAAAGACCACATTGAATCTCTCTGCAACAACAATATTGTATCTGACCCAACCATGTCCTAAACAGTAAATAGAAATAGTTACCATCAAATTGGAGATACAAGGTTCCACTATTTAATAAGGTTAGACTGAAGCACTCTTTTGTACACCAGTCGATTCTATAATTAAATATGGAGCCGATCAGATGCATGTTGAAGGGCCTTGACTATTGTCTACTGTGATTGCAGTTTTATGTAGTGGTGGCAGTGTTGATTCTGGTTGTGTGCTTTTATGCGATTTTTTAAAAATGAATTTTAAAAAAATAATAAATTCCTTCTTTTTAATAAGAGGGAACATATTGGTTCACTAAGAAATGAATACTGAGGTGAAGTTAAAAAAAAAGAGCCCTACATTCAACTTGATGACGTTAAATGACTGAGTGGATATATATACACAGGCATGCAGAATCTGCTACTTTGTGTTGCTTGGGAAAAAGTTTTTAAAAAGGCAAATAATTAAGATTGCATATACAGTTAATTATGTTTTCATCATCATCATAAAGTCACTTATTGGTGTGGTAAGTTATTATCACTGGTTAATCCGCCAACGACAAGTTTTGCCACCATGTGGCGCTGGGTGGGTGTTCATTTTATTTACACTGGTTGTGCTTTTCTCAGGCCTTTTGGGCCTCCAGTCCTGCCTGAAACTGTACTGAATACCAAACTGGCTTATTCTAGTGTTCAGTTGCACCATTTCTTGCAATCTTGGAACGCTTCCAAAAGCTTTTGTTTTTTCTTGTGCCCTCAATCTTTTTCTCTTTGAGTGTGCTTTGACAATGCAGGGAAACATACAAGCGCATCTCGGTAAACACGAGTGATGTGGTTCCAGAGTTTAAAAGCTTCACATAACACTGGCAGACACAACTTGGGGCTGTTTGTGTGATGGAAAGGAGAATTTGTTTAGAAACTGACAGCACTGCATCTGTGTGTCTGTGTTTGTGTTTGAGAGAGAGAGAAACTGTGTGTATTTGTGCTTATGTTGCTTTTGGCAAGTTATTCATTTGTGTTTTTTTCTTTTTTCTTGCTCTCTGTGTGGTTATCTTTTGAGTTGGTCGGTTTGGAGCTGATGTCCACCTTCGGGGATGCACATAGCATGCATTTCTGAGTATTTTCACCTGAGGCTGCACTTGTTAGAGTCTGTGGATAAATGTATATACATTATTTATACAAATTCAGGGCGAGTGAAAGCAGGTTTAACACATTTACAGACAGGAGGCCAGGCACTGCAAGCCAAGCTCCAAGTGAGGATTGCAATGCTGTGCGTCAGGGATCGAGTTAGTCTCTTGCGTGGCTGTGACCAGCATCTTTAATGATTCTTCATTTGTTGGCTAACCATTCCATATATTTTTTTCCCAAAACTGTACGTTAGGAATATGAAAGTCTTTAAATAATTAATTACAAAAATTACTTTGTAAATGTTTAATAAACAATGCATGGTCTAAGTCCTATTAACACCAACATTTGTGCTGAAGGTTGTGGGATGAGTGGAGTCAAAAGTTAAGACATTCAGTTAAATTTGAATTGCTTTAGATGTAAAATTGTTTTATAAGCTTGAGCTGAAGACCTTAATTCATGTTAAATCATTTATTCAACAATAATTGAGGGTTTGATTTTAAAACTTTATGTAATATCTTACTATTTAATCAAATCATGTTTTAAAGAACCTGTTGCAAATATTATAACGGAGGCAGTTTAATATCAAGACTGAAACAAAAGATGAAAATTCAGATGAAAATTGTTTGCAGACATGAGAGTGAAAAGTAGTAAAGGTCAATGCCATATAGAGTAAGATAGGCTTTAGCCTACAAAAACACTGACTGGATAAGAAAATTTTACTGAATCATGAAGGTAACATTTAAAACAAGGCACTATGATTAAAGACATTTCACCAATTACCAGGGAAGTGTTTTTTTAAAAGAGGAAGAGATGTTTGGACTTCTTACCAAATTTAATAACAAAAGGTGCTTCAATAAAACCTATAAAGATAATATAATTGCAAATATGGCATTCTGTAATTGTAACTTTCTCCTAATGTGAAGTGAGACATCTTCTCCCACACCTACCGTTGTATTTTAACCATAACCACAGTCTTGTGTTATTAGTGTAAATAAATTTAGTTTTACCAGTTTGACTTGACACTCCTCACTTTTCCTTACCCTTCTCCCATCCAGGAGCTTCCTCTCACAAAGATGGATGCCTTGCCGGCTGGTTGTAATCTTCACGTTCCCATGGAGCTGGAGTTGACAGCTTCCTGTTTCCCTCGCAGTCCTGCGCCTCAGAAAAGCTATGGCCTCGTCTACGTTGACTGACCTGGCTGGTGACGGTGATTTCATATTGTGATTCAGTTTTTAATCAGTGTTGGTGGTGAAATATTCTCTTTGTATTGTAGCTCCTTTTTTCTCCAATTTTCTGTCATCTATGATCATTGTAGAGACGCAGGAATATATGGTACATCTGTTTCCCTGAGTGTTGCATACCTTAATACTGATTGTAAGTATTTTCAGTGATTGCTGATTCTGCCTTTAACACTTATTTTTACATGTGCTGAATGATAATGTAAGCTAAATGCCTCAAATATAATTTTAATCTAAATTAATTTCAGTTTAATTTTAGTTTAACTAGTTTTCATTAAAAGTTCATTGTTTTTGCATTTGGTGCATTTCTATGTTTTTCAGGGTGTATTCTCCGTCATGGCTTTACTTGCTGTACATTTGCTTGTGAAAGCATTTCTGTATATTGCCAAGGTATCTGTGTAGTAGTACTTCTGTACTTGTGACACATTAGTGTGAGATACATATCATGTAACTGCAGTGTCCCAGGTTGGATTCAGGTGGACACTTTTTCACATGCCAACCCACTCCCTCTCTCCCCTGTTACTGTCAAACTATCAAATAAACATCCAGAACGGCACTGGGGAGAAAAAGAAAGTTTAACTGCTAAAGGTTATTGTTCAGTATTTCGTCTGATTTCTTGCTTCTACCTATCTACAGAGTCCTTCTGTTCACAGACAAAACAAAAGTGCAATTCAACCACTTTTCTTAACATTCAAATAAATAAATAAAAACTTTTCCTGATTCTGAGGTGATGCTGGTTGTCAGAACTGGAGTACCTATACTTAAAATTTTCTATCTACAACATATATTTAGGTAGGAAACAATAGTTTCATGGGCTTTACCCTCTACATGCCAACATCAACAGGACATTTTCTCTATAATAATATGTATCTAAATCTGCATATCACTTGGGAATTAATCTCTCATTCCTACATGTTTTACTAATGTTATTTGAGGAATGTTGAAATAGCTATACGTTTTCTCCCACACAAAAACACATCTAATGGAACTGGACAGTGTTAGTGTGAGCAGGAAGCAAGAATCTGGTGTTATAAGCATAATAATTATTTATTGAAATATGAGGAAAAATTCAATTAGCCTCAGAGAGACACTCCCCATGACAGGGGTAGTGATAAGGGCAGTCAGAATGTCAGCAGGAGGGGCAAAAGTCATAGACAAGCGGGAGGGGAAAAAGCATTTTGATGCATTGGGTATCCATGTGTTGACAGTGTTACATGAGCATGTGAATGAACAAAGGTAGTCATTGTTTAAAAGCATTTATCCTACATACAAGTCTGTCTTGACAGTTACTCCCTAAGCTACAGATTGGTTTGTTATAAAGCAAATGGCTGAATTTCAGACCATTTCCTTCTGCGTCCGACAGTTGCAGTGACACAAAACTTTCTTCAAGCTTTTACTAAACTTCATCTCCAAACAAACTCCTATTGGGGATGGAGCAGGACTCCAGTAGTGTCGTACATGTAGTAAAAAAATGAGACTTCTGCAATAACCACTTTAATGTGCATGACTGTCTTGCCTGCATGTGGTATTAGTTCACCTGTATGTTATAGGAAAACCAAGGCAGCTGCAGAACCTAAACACAGAATTGGAGGAAGTGGGTGATAAAAGATTGTCTGATCAATAGAGACAATTATTCAGGGTGTGAGAAAATGGAGCTTGGGACTGGGAACTGCTTAACGGACATTAGATTTCAGTGAATTTTCTGTACATAAAGCATGCCATTGAAATTTTTGATCATTCTGTGGCTTAATGAATAACGACGACAAGAAAACAAACACCACAGGTTGTTGTGGGAGGCAAGTGTTGGGACATTTTGAAAATAAAGTAACAATAACTACTGTACATGTGGAAAAACTCCACATGAAAATAATTCAGGGGGCCTATTTTAAGAAAAAATAAAGCCACTTTTGTTCATTTTAGACACAATACTAGAGGTCACAGCTCACAAAGGGGGAAGATGCCGTCTTTGGTAAGAGCCAACTGGACAGAACAATGATGCAGGTTGAAATTCAGTAAGAAAAACCAATGTGACACAAACATCTTTCACACCTACTCGCTTAAATACAATACTCTTTTCAATGTACAGACTTGCATAAACATTTAGAAGACAAAACAAAATAAATTCGGTAATCTTTTTCTTTTTGAAAGCCCCTTATTTTGCTCCGTTCTGGATCTCTGAACTACTTGTGGAAACAAAAGAAGAACATGCTACAGTAAACAAATTTATTCTTGCGCAGACACCTCACGTCATGTAACACATCGATGGAAACCCAGAGACGCAATAAATTATCTTCATTATTAAGCGTAACCAGTGACATACTGTACATCAAAAAGGTTAAAGCCGTGTAAATAAAAAAGAAAAAAATCTACAAAAAGGGTGAAAGTGAAACGGAACCCTTATACAGAAATGCTTAAGAAAACAAATGTTTGAATGCCAGCAGACACAGATAAAAATTAATCTTTTAAGTGTGATTCCTTTTTGATTTTAGTGTCTCACGACATAATTTAAGTACTGCTCAAAACAAATAAAAATAAAACACTGTACACACACCAAAGAAAGCAAACCAGAGGGATATTTTTTTCTTTTTTCTTTTTTTTTACCATTTTGTTGATTTCATTTTTTAGGAAATCATTGCTTTGCAATTTATGCTTCATCACAGTTCTCTCCCATATGACCACACGAATGTAAACACCTGTTGAATTATTCTTTTTTAAATTTTTACAACATTAATACTTTATATATATATTTGTACATATTTCCATTCACATCTGCACGGTTAGCTAGCATGGTAATGAAATAAGGCAAGACTCACATAACTGTGACATCACAACTCTTTTTTCCCCTCTCTTATAATACTGATGATTAAGGTTTTTTGTAATTTCCTTCTTCTGTTCTGCAGCAGGCTTTGGTCTTTCTGGACAAAGGCAGGGTTGATCCTTCTCCGTCTCCAGAATCACACTTTGTTTTGTTCCAGTTGTAATGAAATAATAAAAGTGGGGAGGGGAGGGGTCAGGGTTTGCAGGAAAAAGGGCCATAAATACAATTATTTTATTTGAAAGTATTCATTGAATTTATTTAACACTGGTCTGTCTGAGGTACATAGTTTAAGATGATTTGGGAAGGTGAAATAAGAAAGGGGAACCACAAGGTGACTATGAGGAGCAAATGACTTCCATTAAAAGAGAAAAAAACATCATATTTTTCTTCTTATTGGCCTATTTATCATGTTGTTCATTAAAGAATGTTCCTTTTTTAGACCTTTATTTTTTTTACCGTTAGTTCTCCCTTTTCAGTATGGTAAAGCTGCCGTGACAGGCATTTTATGATAGTTCAAAAAACAGACGTGACAGTAGGTAAGAGTCTCTGGCCCGGTTGACTGCTTGTCCGTTTGTCTTTACAGTACCAACGACAGCTAAAAGCCAGTTTTAGTGAGAGAGCACACCGCAGGATCGGTGACCGATATAAGCCACGGCTCTAGTCACAAAGCTGTCTGAAAGATGGGTGGTGTTGCTCAGCTTCCTTTCTCAGCACAAAAAGCCTCTCACAGTGTCACCAGCGCTAAAACACTCGAGGGTTGTTAATTCTCTAAGTTGCAGCCTGCCAGTCTTGATAGACTGTGCTAGTGCAGACGATTACATCCCATCTCGATGTGTCAAATGCAGTGTTTGTTTCAAGTGTCATTTTTCTTTTCAACATTGTCTTTGTGTAGTTGAGGAGAAGCGGCTCTTCTTTCAGATTCCTTTTTTTTTTAATAAAGGGATCCATATGTTGTTTGTGTGTGCACAATATATAGTCAAGTCTGAGCTGGAGGTTCAGTTTGGTGAAAGCGTTATTTGGAGTTTTTGGACTGCAGCAAAACTGCCAGGTTGGCTGCACATCTGCATTATGGGTAGCGCAGTCCCCCCCCTAAGCTCTCTTGGCGTGTAGCATTTCAATGAGCAGGTTGTTGCAGGGCACGTCGCCATTCAGGTGTTTGTAGTAAAGGTATTCTTCGGCCTGCAGGCTTATGGCTCGGATCTCTGGCAGCCGGAGGAGCAGCTGGCCAAACTTGTCTGTTTGCTGCGGGTAGTTGCACATGACGTAGTCCAGCAGCGCTGCATTGACCTGCTCCTGGACACTTTCTACCAGGTGGAAGTTCTCAAGGTTCTTCACATCTACAGAAGGAAGCAAACAAAGAAAAGGTTAGATAACATGACACAAGCATATTTCTTTGATTGCTCTCCTCAATGGATTTCCTGCTATCTAACGTGGCAGAAACTAGTGTTAGCACTGTCTGGTAGGTTCATGTTAACTGCAGAAAGGTAGTTGTGTGCACTTCCAGTCCTGTGTTTAGGATGCTTGATATACTGAGGGTAAGTATTAACGACAGTGAAAAATCATCACTCATTATAATTAACATAAATGTCCTTGTTAAATGAATTTACTAGGTATTATGTGAATATTATAGCATCACAGTATCCTAACGTGGAGACAACTGCAGGGACCATAATGGTACACATTTCAAGACAAAAAGGTTAGGTTAATTTGTATTCTCATTTATCTGGGGACAGTGGTACAACTTTTACATCTTTGGTTGTAGCTTTTTTTTTTTTTTACTTTAAAGAGGACTTCAAACTGCACCATGCACGCATGATGAAACCCCCCCTTGTCTTTTTTTGCTCTGAATCGTCTCTTGAGACTGCGATGTAGAAGGAATCAGGTATAGGCAAAAAAGGTTCTTCTCCTGAGAGATTCATTCCCCAAGAGTCGATGAATTATGTAGAGCAGAGTCACAGTCATATTAGCGCCAGAGCTGCTCCTTAACCTAGCGCCTTTACCATCCTTTATATCATAACAAAATAACAGAATCTGTCGTAATTATTAGGGGGGAAACACTGAGATAACGTTTTTTTAAAAATCACTTTAACTGCAGGGTGCAATAAAGGCACAGAAATTCCTCTTGGAGGATGCAAAATACATTTTGCATCTTTCCAAAACCCTACCTTTATGCACAGCTTTAAGCACTTTTCCTTGACAATAATAAGCTCACTGGGGGTTTGAGCAGATTACTGCAAGACAAGGCAAAAATTTGCTAAATGGATAATGGTGGACCAGAGTGCTGTGTGTACTTGTCATGATTATGAAGCGCAGGGCTGCAGAATATTTAATCAGATAGTAGCTGTGTGTGTGTGTGTGTGTGTGTGTGTGATCTTTTATTAATCTGTTTGACCCCAGGTTGAGTGTGCTCACAGTGGGCTAATGTGGAATGACAGAGTCCCTGTGTCTAATTGACAACTCCTGGCCAACACACACACTCGGAGACAGACGCACACAAGCACTAAAATATATCTTTCACGCCAAATATGTGCCTTTCTCAGACACACACATCACTGACACTAATCTGTGGAAATACACATAATATTTCTCTCTCCCACAGTATCCCCTTCATACACACACAGACAGACACACACACACATCCACCCCATCCACCCACCCAGAGCATTAGAAGGAAGGAGGGGGAGATAAATCAGCAGCTAATGAGGTCTAGAGAATGAGAAGCAGGTCCTTCAAGGCACTTCCATCTATGATGCACTCTACCATGCTATTACAATCTGTATGTGCATGTGTGTATGTGTGCGTCTGTCTGTTCTTGTGTTGCCTGTGTATGTGTGAGCTGGCGTGTAGCATGTGCATGCTCACCCTGACCTCTGGGTGACACAGTGGGGGGCTAAATAAGGCCAAGAGGAGGGCGGGGGGTGTGTGGCCTGTGACAAAGAAGGCTCCAAACAAACATGACATGTGCTTTTTCCTGCTGCCACTCAGCTGTCTGACCCCCTATCCTCCCAAACCGGGTTTCACACCACCAACGCCTCCAAGAAGCTTTACTATAGCCTCCCATAAGCTAACCCAGTTGATTGTGGACTTTAGGCTTCAACACACAGACATCCTATGCAGATCAGGAAAATAATAGGCTTGTTTTCATCTACATGGAAATAAATTTTTCCCCATAGAAGTGTGGAAAAGGTTTTCGGCTAATTGCTGATGAGAGCTATAACTAGGTTTTCAGAAGAATCCACAACCCCTTACTGCATGTCCTCTCACCTCTAATTTTTCAGATGTATTCAGATTTGTCATATTTTATTTACAACTATGTTTTCTTTAAATTCTATTCCCTAAACGCTGTCTCAAAGCCACCTCCACACAACCAAGATGAAGATTCTGGTGGTGAAATACTGAGTCCTTTATAGTGCTGGTGTGGTAAAAAAGATTACTGTGTATCGAACCTAAATACATCCTGAATACCGTTTAAGAAAAGTGTTCCTTCCATCATATCGTAAAGTATCAAGTATTAAAAGTTGGTATAAAATGCTTGGACATATTACACTTAATGTTATTCTTTTATCAGATACTTTTTTATGATTTACATCAGATAACTTTTCGGATGTTAGAATATATATGGTTTATGCAAATTGCTATTTACCATCTACACACTGTAGTTTGATGTATTTTGTTAACTACATTTTTAGTATTTTTTTTAGATAATTTTTTTGGCCTAAAGGTTTAAGTAAATCCAGTGTAAACCTACTGGAATCATGATATAAAATACCCATCCTGTATATGTTTTTAATTGTAGAACACAAACCTTGCAGGTTTCCCTGAAAAAAAACAAACGAGATCACCTGCTGACACATAATTTACTTTTTGGAATACAATATCTGTTGTTGTGAGGAATAGTTTCTGCCATCATTATTACTAGCCATAGTGTATGACCACTTAATATTGGACATTGATTAGAGGGGGAATATCTTCAAATTCAAGGCCCAAATAAATGTCTGATAATTGATTAGATTGTATTAGGGGACTTACATTTACAATTTGACGCTACAATATTGTGTCTGCATAGTATCTATGAAAGATAATAAGGTTTATTTTAGGCATGGAAATGATTTCATCTGTAAAATCCTGTTAGGTGTTATGTAATACAAGTAAGGGCAAGGATGTTCTGCAGTACAGACACTATCCATAACAAGCATCTCATGCTGCTTAATAATCAATTCAGGGATGTCAGAGCCTCTTCTGAGTTTGGTTTATCAATTATTTTTTTAAATTCTGCAGCAACATGACAAGGTGAGTACAGATCACAGCAAAAACATGTGAGGTGTTGCCAAGGTTTCTCCGAAAGATTTGTCTGTGTTCGTGTGAGTCTGCATGAGTTTGTATGCATGTGGAGAGGAGTTTGATGGGTGGATGTGTGGATGTTGGGTGGGGGAGGGTGGGTGCTACAGAGAATTAATACCCAATGTCTCTGTCAAGCTAATTAGGGGAAAAGTGAGGCAAAAAGATAGCATTTTAATTGCTAATTATTACCAGAGCCTCTTTTGAAAAAATAATGAATGAGGGCTTCAAAAAAAAGAAAAAACTCAAATGACAATAGTTTGATATCTACTGCCATTTGCAAAACCAGTGGGCAAGTGAAAAACCAGACAAAAAACACTGAGGAGGATGAGAAATTTTTCTTAATTGTATTGCTCATCAAATCAGACAAGTGTATTGATTGTAACTGACTGATCATTAAGACAGGAGATGGATGATGAATGAGTGAAAAGGGTTAGGAGGGAAATAATAACAAAACAAAAAAAACAACAACAATTGATCAATGATTCCCAGACAGTGTCAGGTCGGAGCATTAAGTGTGCTAAGCGCTTTCTCCTCTTCCTTCAATGCTGTCCCCCCCTCCCCCCATTTTCTCTCTCCATCTCATTGTTCAGTCACTGTGGGACTAATTATCAACTTTTTTTCACATAAAACAGCCACAGTTCGTTGCAGCGCCGCGTCTGAATACTCAAATGGAAACCCCGAGGTCCCACAGAATACATTGTTTCATTTGACGGGCGATCATGCTGAAACCAGCGACCTAATGCGAAAGCACACACAAACACACACAAGCACATTCTTTCTTTCTTTCACAGAACCCCTGAAATTACCACTGTGCTTTTAATTAGGCTATATCTATGCTAGG
>JAPMOB010174184.1:0-17257 GCA_029875015.1 Lepomis gibbosus
ATGTTGCTACTAAAGGAAAATAGCCTTAACTTAAGCCATTGTTTTAGAAATCATTTAATACTGCAATAATGAAACAACAATTTGATCCTTTTTTTAAAATATGTGACAGCAGCAGTGGCTCAGGTTGAACTAAGCTGATCTGCATTGTGAAATCTTGGCAGGTACACTGCTCAACAGAACCGAGAGAAAGAGATATGAAAGAGGAAAGCAATATGACGCACACTGACGTCAAGCCACCACCTCCCTTCAAACGCATACACACACACACAGGTGGTGACTCTCAGTGATATAATTTATTCTGCCTGGTAAGGGTTTGGAAGTACAAAGGATACTGCACTGCTGAGCTATTCACATTGACCCCTTTGTATACACAGAACATGCAACGGGAAGTCTTTTGATCTGACAACTGACTCTTAGCAAGAGGATTTGTGCAAGTCAGAAACACACCCAGCTGAATTCTTTAAGAGATTTTGCAGTTGGTTAACACAGTTTTATATTTATTTATAAGGGTTGATACACTGTTTGTGTGATAAAAGGCCCAAGTTACATTTTGTAATGTCAAATTTTGTTGATTATGTAAGTTACCCAAAGATATCAAGAGACAAGACTATATGTTCTACACAAGGGATAATTAAATTACAATTATGAATAAATTGACTTAACTATTATTCCTGTTTACTTTGTTTTGTTTCCACTATTTATATTTGTCCAATTTAAACTACTATAAAGTGTTTTTTTCCCCTCTGGTCACTCACATTAAAGGATTTGTACAGGGGCTTGTATAAGCTGTTTAAATACAAACCGTATCATTACACCGATATCAATTCCAACAGATATGACAACATACATAGTTATAGTTCTTTATTACAGAAGTTGATTCATCTTATTGGACGGTCTGGTGAGAACATTTTCAGCTTGAGTTCATTTGCTCAACAGTATGACTGCCTTATTGTTGTACTGTGCACAGTGAAACGACAGATAACTGGTTGATCATTAGTGTTCGTGCCACTGACATTAGGGTCTTGCATAATAGTGCACAAGGGCTATGAACAGACAATTGACATATTAAAAGTGAGGTAATTAGTATAACCACTTTGGGCAGAAGACAGTATCATTAATAAATTACATAGTGCAAGATATAAATATCTTCCTGAGAACATTCATTGTTTGTTCACATTCAGCATAAACATAATACTTCATTCATTATAGAGTCGGTAAATACTTACATGTTCTACAACTGCTTCCTCTAATTAAAGCTACATACAGTCAGTTTGGTCATGTTAATATTCTGGTTTTCAAGTGTTCTTAACTGTTAAACATACATGCTAATTACTGCAGGCTAAATAAAATCTGAAATGTTATGCATTAAAAATGGATGAATTATAATCATGATATAAACAGTAGAGTCAGCACTGCTGAGGTAATTGTAATGTAGTCACAGATTACTAACCCTCTCAAAGGTCCTGGTCATGACATATGCACTAATAGCACACTACATGCAAAAACTAAAATGTGATGTCACACTATGTAAAGAAAATAAGTACGAGACCAACATGAAGAAAACAGGGGAACATATTCTAAATACAATTACTTAAAGGAATTATTTCCATATTTGCTATCTAATTGGGAGTTAGATGAGAAGATGAATACCTTCATCATCTTTGTGCGTTTGGATAGCTTAGCACAAAATCTGGAAGGAGCGCCAACTGTATATTTGTGCAAATGAGAGTTTATGTTGGCTCCAGGAAATCTGCTGGATACAAAACACTTTTCCTGGAATCATGTGGCTCAGGGCAGAAAAGGAGGAAGTGCTGAGAACTGTGGGTAGTGTAGTCTTTTACTGGACCCTAGTGACAGCTTCATGGATGGACTCAGCCACGTAGTCTATATTCTTGGTGGTCAAACCGCACATGTTGATGCGACCGCTGGCCATTAAGTAGATGTGTCTCTCCTTCACCATATATTCCACTTGTTGTGCTGCAGGAAATACAACAGAACTACATTTATTAGTCATTGATAAATGACCCTGTATAGATTGTTGTGTGTATCAAAGGGAAATTCCTGAATTCTGAAAGTTCAAATTCTGAAGTTCTGAGATATGTAGACTCTAGATACATCCTGGATTAGCTTGGTAACTTTATGAATTTGGTTTTCACAGCTGTGGTGATCTCACTATTACTGGTTGTTTTTTAACACAACAGGATTTTAGTGTTAATTGCAGCAACTTGTAGTGCTAAATATACTGATTTATATGGGGATGTGTGTCTGGTGGTTCTGATGAGCTGTGTGTTTCTGCATATGGTCTTTGTACTTACGGTTGAGGCCTGTGAAGCTGAACATGCCGATCTGCTCTGTGATGTGGTCCCAGGTTCCTGGTGTCCCCAAAGCTTCGAGCTTAGCTTTCAGCTGAGCCCTCATTGACAAGATCCTGTTAGCCATGGTCTTCACATTGTCCTTCCTACAAGGAAATAGAAAGGAATAACTCTACATTAGAAAATACACTGTTTTTATGACTGTTACACCTCACGCAGTGCTTTGAGTGTTCTTTTTGTAGGGTCACTTTGTGCTGACCATTCAGTAAAGAGCTCAGGTGAGGTAAGAGTGATGGCGACAATGCGAGCTCCCTGCGATGGTGGGTTGGACCAAGTGATCCTGACAATCTTCTCCATCTGGGACAGAACTCGCTTCAGGTTGTCTGCGTCACGAGCCACAACAGTCAGGTTGCCCACACGCTCATCTGATGGGACAAACACATGTCAAATATAAAACAATATCATAGCCATTACTTTCTTTACCTGTATGTGGTGACATTGACATATCTATGTCTGCTGTACTAGTTCAAACCAATGTTGCTACCTTTTCTATAAGTGGCATTTACATTTATTTATTTAGCTGGCGCTTTCTTCCAAAGCGACTTAAAATTGCTATATATGTCAGAGGTTGCATGCCTCTGGAGTAATTAGGTATCAAGTGTCTTGCTTAGAGACACAATGGTGGATGGGTCACAGTGAGGGATTGAACCAGGGTCTTTCACACCAAAGACATGTGTCTTATCCATTGCGCCATCACCACCAAGTGGTGACACGTGTAAAACAGCTCTGACAATGATTAAATTAAGTGAAAATGTGAGTTTGTGAGAGAGTTACTAACAAGCTAAGTCTAGTTTTAGAGTTCAGAATTTTAGCTATATGCTATGTTGATCATATACAATATCTTGTCATGTTTACAAATAAAACAGGGTTGAATTAGGACTATTCCTTTTCACATAATTTCCTATCCTCTTCATTATATACATGTGAAACGTACGGCCCAATGTGTCTTGTGGTTTCACTGTATGTAAAGTTCAATCATTTTATTCTTTTTACAGCTTATCATTTATTTTACTATTAAAATGTGGCTCTATAAAGCACTCTTATTGTGATTAAAGTGTAATAAAATATCATTCTTTTTCACCCTCTTGCAAGCAACTGTTGTACAACTTAATGCACCCCAGGGTCACTTACTGTAGAGGCCAAAGTTCTTGGAGAATGACTGGGCACAGAACATTTCAAAGCCCATAGAGACAAAATAGCGGACGGCCCAGGCATCATTCTCCAGATTGCCTGAGGCGAATCCCTGATAAGCCGAGTCAAAGAACACAAACAGCTTCCTCCTCTGGAAAAGAACAGGATAAAAGATCAATCATTGTAGTGTTATAAACATTAGGCCATGTCCGGTTTAAACTGACACTTAAATGCTGGTTTGTATTTGTGTGCATGAATGTGTATAAGATAAGATAAGATCAATGTTATTGTCACCTAAGGAAAATTTGTCTTGGGCAACAGTGCCACATAAGGCTGCGGTAACAACAGTAACACATATGGACTTTACACTCACATACATCATTCAGTCCGCACCATACATTTACATTACATTGCACAAGTATCTGAGACACTACACCTGTCCGTAATTGATTACAAGGTAAGTAGAACTGAATGATATGAATAATTACATTCAATTGCACTTGAGCTCATAAAGCAGTGAACAATATAACAAACAATAAAATGACTACCGCCGCAATTCTAAAATTAAATAAACTCATTTAAGATCTGGTTGTTGAAACACCTTAGTGCAAGCGGTCAATCAATATTAAACTATGCTTAAAAATGAATAAAGTGCCAGAAGTGGTTCAAGCCATCTTGTTCAGAGCAGACTGTTAATTTAGGAGCGCTATGGAAGTAGGAATGAAGAGCAGCTTATAGCGGTTACTTTTACATCTGCTAGCTCTATAGCGTTTCCCTGCAGGTAGTAATTCACATTCAGAGTGCAGAATATGTCAAGAGGCGTTAATAATTTTATGTGCCTAGGAGACAACCATTTTTTCAAAGATAGTTGAAAGGAAGTGTAGTCTTTATTTCCCATAATGTTTAACGCAGCTTTTATCAGTCTTTCAATTTTTGTTTTGCACTGGATGGTAAGGGTTCCAAACCAGGACTTCCCAGCAATGCCTTGTAAAATAAAGTCATGATACCATCATCATTAAACCATTATGTATAATACCATCATAACTTCAGCAATCTGCTTCCATTGCTCCTGAGTGGGGTCTGTGCCAGTTGGATTATGGGCACAGGCATGAAGGACAAAGATGGAGTGCTCTGGACAACTCTGTGGGAAACAGAGAGAAGAAGTACTGTAATCTCTTTACAAAAATTACCAAAATAAAGTAGTACCAGAGTCACTCTCATGCACATTTTACCTCCAAGTCACCAAGGAAGCCAGTCAAATCCAGGCCCCTCTTCTCTGCATCCCAGTACTTATATGGACGGACGTCCTCAAAGCCAGCATTGGCGAATACAGCATTGTGATTTTCTGAAACAACCAGAAAGAAAAACTCTGATACCAGTGCACTCATTTTATTGATCATAAGCTCAATAACAGGTGGACTACTGTTTTATTAATGCTTCTTACATGTGAACAGATAGCAAATCAAGATCCCTGATATGATGTGGGTTATTAATAGAGAATTCTACTAACATCGTCTAAAGTCTACTGAACAATCAGTAAAGGATTCAAAGATCAAAGTCCTTGAGTTAGGAGCTACTTTCAAGCAAGTATACGTATAAGTAAGTGTACCCCAGGTAGGTGCGGACACATAGACGGGTGTTTTGGTGTTGTTGTTCCCATTGTAGAAACGCCTGAGAAATTCTGCACCCATCTTCAAAGCACCTGTACCACCCAGACACTGGACAGCCCCCACCTGGCAGTGTCAGACACATAAAGGCAGTTAGTATATATGTAAACAGATTAAAAACTGAAACTTAGTACAGTCTTTTAAGACACAAACCCTGTCCTCCTTGAAGGCAGGACTGTCATCTCCCAGTGCGATTTTAGAGGCCGAGGATCTGAACTCAGGCAGGCCCAGGATGGGCAGATACTCGTGGTTTAGCCTGTCATCATGCACAATGATCTTTTCCACCTTTTTCACCACTGGCAAAACCCACGGCTGACCATCATCTGTCCGATAGGCTGGAAGGAACAATTCAAGGAAACCAATGTTACACAAAAAAAATGAAGGAAAGAATGAGGCCTTGATGCACTGCCTTATGATGTTAGTCAAGTATGAGTCACGTTTTAAGAAAGCTTTAAGAAAGCTTGCTAAGATGCCCACTCTTCTAATAATAATCATCTGAAATGGTTTTACCAGAACATACTCCAATTCAAGTTTGTAATCTTGATATTTGAGATTTTACAAGATATTGTCATCGAGTCTCACCAGTTCACCTCTTGATTCATAATGATGATGATGATAACAGGGACGTAAAATTGACCCTTGGAAAATCCCTTCAGAGAAATTCCAATAGACATGCACTTTCATCTGTTGAGCGTTTTATCCAGCTGAACTCCATGTCACCACCTTATAAGGACTTATGTTTACAATAGCCCTCCTTTTTTTCTTCAGAACAGGGACCATCAACTTGCTTTGTAATATCTCAGGCTAAAATCCATCTACAGAGAATCATTCTGTTTCATCCACTGGCATGAAAGGCAAAGGTATCTGTAAAAATTAATAATCAATTTTAAGCTGATATGACTAAGGCAGCAAATATTATTTCCATTGTTGATTATTCTACTGATTGTTTTCTAGGTATGGCTAACTATAACAATATGCAAAAAAAGAAAACTCATATTAAGATTATTTTGACAGATATTGTGATTGGATTTTAGTGGTTATGGTAATTTTTGCATTTCATTTTCACTGAAAAAATAAAATAAAAATAATAATGATGTGGTTTTGCTGGGGCTCTGTACGAAGCATGTTCCTTTATGCCTCCAGAATATGATTTGTAGGCCAGGGCATCACTGTAGCACCACAAGGCTTCATTTATAATAGTTTGTTGTCACACACATTACCTTTATCAAAGAGTTGCCTGTGATTCGGATAATATTGTGATTAATTGTTTAGTCCTATTTCTTGGTTGATTAATTTGGTCTATAAAAAAAGATATTCAGTTATTAGTCTATCTAATAATAAGTCTTTAACATTGACTAATTGCGGACTAATCGATTAATGGACTACTTGTTAAAGGTCTAGATATGACTTAATATACTGGAAATTGTGTAGCCTAGGGCTGAACAATTAATAGAAATTTTATCAAAATCGCAGTATGGTCTACTGCAGTTTTTTAATCGCAGGAGTTGCAATATTTGTTAAAGGCTAAAAGTGTGTAAACATACCAATTTAAATTTTAAAAATATCAGACTTCAGAAAACAGCTTAATTTGGTACAGATCCCCGCAAAAATCACACAATAATAATTTCAACATGTTTTTGAAAATGAGAGTAAGGATGTGAAAATTATCATTCCTTTCACTATTGCAAATCATATCGCATTTGCAATATCAGTCAAAATATATATTTTTAAATTGTTGAGCCATAGTTTAGCCTACATTTCCCAGCTGCCCAGTGGCTGATGACCATCTGCACCACTGTGTGTCTTGCAGAGAGAAGGGGATTATACTGCCTGCACTAATCGTGGGCCTCCTCCTGCCATGCAATGCCATTTACGCACTGCCACAACACAGCTAAGCAATGTTTTTCACAGTGTCTCTCTGCAATGTAAGCAGCAAGGATTACTACTTTTAATAAGATTAACACTGAAAACTGTTGCACTTGAGGACTGGAATGTGCCATTTGCTTGCTTTGGGGGAAAAGAAGCAGGACTAAGCCATACATATTTTAACTCCTGCAAGTAGCTTGTTCTTGTAACATGAGGGAACAATAATACAATCCACTCCCTACTCCACAAAGTGAGAAATTATTGTGCAGAGATGCAGCAAGAGGGAGAAAGGGATGAACCCAGACAGGAGAGTGATTTTTCCTGTCATTGTGCCACACTATTACATTACATTTCTATTGCGTTACATTATCAACAAAGCTGCAATCAGTGGGTGGTGTTGAATGACTGACCAGTGATATTGACAGATGAATCGATCACTCGGGGTCTGATGAAATAAGAGGGATTGAATTTTTAAGATTATTATCGTCACAGACTGACTCCATGACAGTGACGTTATAACTCATTTATAACGTTAAACCAAACAAGGCATTTTAGAGAATTTATCCACAAGAACTAAGTTAATCAACGCTACGTTACAGGTGTTACACCGAAAAATCTGACTCGTTGACCAATTATTGATGCTGTCAGAGCTAACAAAAATTGTGACCGTATCTAAAGACCATGTATTAAAAATATACGGTAACAGTCAACATTTAAATGTATTAACGTTACGCTATCTATCGTTACATACTAACAGCTAATGTGTGATAATTTATTGAACTATTTCAATACTATTAAGGTACCATATTTTGGCAACTGCTATCAAAATATATCATGTTGCCACCATAAACTACATAAAACAAGGTTCCCACCATCGTACAAAACATGTAACGTTACAGGGACACAGGAGACATTTCTAGACAGGTCACACAATCTTATAGGTTCATGAATTCCTTTTAACAACGACTGCGGTTAATAACCACCTAGCTAGCTTAGTCACCTGGAAGCTAACTGTCCGTTAACTGTAGTTAACGGCTTGGGTACCGTTGCCATTTCTAACATAATGCCTTGCACCATGACTTCAGCCTTATTGTGGAAAACTTACCTCCCACTCCGAGGTTCACCTTTTGGGGAAATTGGTCGTTATTGAAATCCTGAGATAGCTTGAAAACAGCTACAGGGGCTGCTTGGGGGACCTCACAAAACACCGACATAGCTACTATTTATTTTAATGGAGACTATGGCGACAATGTGGGACGACCGATTACCGGGAGACCTAATGCGATGATGCAGGACTTTCACCTTCCACTTGGATTTGGTGGGATGTAAAGTGGGAGTGAGCGCATTTACCAATAGAAATCTAGATGTACCTGCCAAGCCAATCCCTGCACTGATCCCGGTCAGGCCAAAGTTCAAGAAAACACACGCACAATGGTTGTTGGCCAATGAATAGGCCTACCTCTGTATGACTTAAGAAATGTCACAACCAAATGTCTGGTGGTGAAAGTGGGTGGTTCAAGATTATATTGCAATAAAGTATTTTGTCACAAGGTGGCGCCACAACCTTGTTAAAGATTGTATTAGGAGCTTACCAGTAAGCACTGACCAGAACTACTCCATGGCGTGAGTTTGCTCTGCACAAGATTATGTCTTACATTGATGGGTAAAATGACACATATCAATATCAAATAGCTCACAGACAATATATTTGTCTGACATGGCTTAATCTTTAAGACTGCATGCTCTGTTTCAGAAGGCAAGGCCATACGTCCCAGCATAAATGTTCATTTGAACCCTACCTGAGCAGACAGATATTTATGCTTGGGCTTGACACTGTTTGAGTGAGTGCATGTTTAACTGTGTAAATGAGTATGTACAAGGATTTCCATCTGTTCTGTCCTGAAGGCCTAGGCTGGGATTTGGTGTAAACATGCTGGCTCCTCTGTGCTCTCCCGGCAGCTGTCTGCAGGAGCTGAAGTGGTTGATAAACGAGGGCCACTCCAGCCAGCTCTACCCTACCAGGAGCATGACTTTGTTGGAAAGCATTTCGGCCACACTGGAGTCAGGGCTAAGCGCATTTGAGGCCTCAGTGCTGGCTTTTTGTGTTTCTGTCTGGTAGAGAAGGTTACACGGCTTGACACATTTGTGTGGTTAAAGTCAGCGATGGTGGGATACCTTAACAGTACCTCCTTCTTAAAAGGGATATTTTATAAAGGGTTTATAACTTCTATGTAATGGCTTTACTCAGTAGGTATATGTACTTTTATACTATTTAATACTTTTACTGGACTGCACTCCACTACATTTATTTATTAACTTTATAGCAGTTACTATTTACTTTACAGATTAAGATTACAAACATTTGATCAGATTATAAAATATGCATTGATGCCTTGTTATAGATTTAAATAGTGAACATAATATAAAGTAGTAATATTAGCTCCACTTTCACCATCAGAATCAGAATGAGGTTTACTGCCAGGTACATTTTTACATAGGAAGTGCTTAACAGTACACATCAACATAAATGTAAAAATATAGATAAATAAATAAAAATATACAAGTATACAAATTTATACTGTAATGCTAATACAAAAAATGCAAAAACATATACAGGATAATTAACATGGATGTGCAAAAAATCACAATATGAGCAAAAAAGGATTAGTGCAATGTACATACCTACTGAGTAAGAGCCATTCTGCATAGCTCTAACTGTTATTTTTGATATTCTGGTGATAATGCTAATAAATCAGTGCTTTCTCTTAATGACACTGTGAACAAATAGGCTGTTGAATAGCCCAAATGAGGATGTGTGGTTAAATTTAGGCATTCTTTAAAAAGGGCTTCTAACTGGTATCTAATGTCTATTTAAAGTCTCCCTGTTTTGCTTATTGTGTCATTTCAATGTTTAACCTTCACTGTGCATAATGATATGTGTGCAGAATTGGACACTAAAAGGCTATTTCTTTTTATCATTTTAACATGTGCTAATAAGAGCAGGATTTTGTGACTCCACGACTAGTGTGGAAGTCAATCAGGGTCCAGTATGCACAAGTGTCATGTGGAAAATTGAAACCCTCCAGCACACATTAACTGAGAATGGACTTTTCAGTTAAGTAGGAGACATCTTGTGTCCTACTTCACCCACACTGCATATTCATAGAGTCTCTAGATTAATCAGTGAGAGAGAAAGGGTAGATGCCATTTATAATTGGGTAATAATGCCAATTAACTTTGTGGAAAAACAATATCAGATCCAGTTTTCCCCAAGCAAAGTATTTATATGTGTTTTAAAACATGTCTGGAGGAAGTATTTAATGCTCAAGATCAGTTTCAAGTCAGTTCAGCTCTTAACATTTCTGTCAGGTAAAGACCAGTGGACAAACCAAGGCTGTGAAATAAGCTACACTAGATCAATATTTCTATACTAACAAGAGGTCACATTGCTCATTGTCTGCTGGATGTGTAAATAGGCAGCTGTTCACACTGTTATAAGGTCACAATATACCAGTGCTGTGCTTACATCTTGTTCTAATGCCCACATTGCAAAATTTTTTAACTCAGTAATTTGGAATAGATGTATAAGGCACTTAACCATGATCAGTGATTTACCTGCTTTTGGAGGATATACTTTGGCCAAATTTATCTTCACACACAAAAAAGTTGGCCTTAATTATGGCTTATTTCTGATTTATAAACAATGAATAACTTACTTATCAATCTTTAATAAAGTTCAGTTAGGCCTTACATTCACCTGATAAAGTATACTTTACAAAAGTGACATCATTAATCCTAATACCAGTTATCACAGAACAGTGAGTTACTATTTTCGCCTCTTGTTTTGTCCCAGATGTAACTCACTTTCCCCATATCTGATACCACCCCCACTCATCTCCCCGCTTCACTTTGACAGTAGATGTTTTCATTCTTTCCGACCAGGTGAGGGTGTCTCCTATGTTAGCTATCACTGTCAGCCCAGCAATTATGGGATTTGAGCTCCCAGAACAAGGCTCGGGGGCCCAGGGTAGTGTTTGGTGCTGGAGCTGTGATGTGAAGTGTCTGTCAGAGCAAGTGACAGGAGTAGCCTCTGGCAAGACAGTGCCCACAGGGGGAGTGTGTCACATCCAGATCAATGAGTTAGTCAGCCAAACACTCGCAGGCACCTTCTCTGCATTTCCTTGACATTGACGTGTGGAACATTTATTTTGGCATGTAGCAATGTAATGCAAATATGACCCAAAAAAAGAGTAGCGCCAACAAAGTTTCTTTTATCACAGTGTTTTCATTTTGCATGCAAGTTGTCATTTGTGCTGACACTAAAACACACACAAAGGCACACATTCAGGCACAAGACAGTCACATTCCAGCTGTGGTATCACTGAAACACAAACAGGAGCGTGTGCACACACACACTGCAGCACATTCCAAGGGGGATGTTGCAGCGTTGCTCACATGTTGCGATGGCCTCTGTGTCTCTGGGTCAGGGCGCTGTGGTGAGTGACCACCTTTTTAGCTTCCTGCTTTGTTTGTTTTTCAAAGACAGTGTCATCAATTCTCTAACAAGGGACTAGACACAGCAACAACAAAGAGCACAGGACCTCCCTGTTGCGCTCTGTGTAGTCCAATGACTGACGGAGCATGCATGCAATAACAGACATCAGCGCTCTGTGTGTCTGACTACATTCCGACTCGTGTATTTGTGTGTCTGTGCAAGTTTGTGTGTGTACATGCCTTTGTGTGCTCCATTTGATATCATGACATAAAATCTGTTGGTTTTTTTCTTGTGCATGCAAACACAAAAGACATGAAAGACACACTGTATGTACACCTGAAGTTAAAGTATTAGTACGTGTATGTGTGAGTAACAGCATGTTCTTGGATAACTGCATAACTCAAATTAGATGCGAATTAAATTTTTGCATATTATACAATAATTACTTCCCAGATTTACCATCAGTAATACATCTGAGATGGTCGAAGAGAAATCCTGATATTGTCATAACATGTACCACTCACAAAATAAAGGGACTGTCCAACATTGTGGGAGATACCTCTTTCACTTTCTTGCCTTTAGTTGGATGGGAAGATAATTATCACTCTCTTATCTGTAAAATAAATATAGAGATATGCAGCCAGCAGCATAGCTTAGCGCAAAGACAGAAAACAGGGAGAAACAACTAGCGTGACTCCTTCCAAATGTAACTAAATCCACCTACCTGCACCTCTAAAGCTCATTAATTGGCACTTTATATTTTTGTTTGTTCCACCTGTACAAAAACCAAAGTGTTGTAGTTATGGTTTTACCGAGATTCACAGAGATTCGGTTACCCTGGGACAGAGCCAAGCTACCTGTTTCCCCTGTCTTCAGTCTGTGTACTAAGCTAGGCAAACCTATCTTATCTTAGTCTTCTGGTCTAATTCTTGACAAGAAAGTGAATCAGCATATTTCCCAAAATGTCTAACAATTCTTTAAATATTATTATTATTATTATTATTATTATTATTATTATTATTATTATTAGTAGTAGTATTATTATTATTATTATTATTATTATTATGTATAAAAGTTTTCTAAGTACTTTAAAGTAAAACTTTTGATAAAAAGGTACTGATGTAAAATTTGACTTTGAGTGTGATAATCTCTATAAAGGTCTGATCATATGCTTATCACTCAGTGCTTTTCACTTATGTGGCCTTTACCCCACAAGGCTGGGTGGAACCTCAAACACAAGGTCTACAGTGTGCTATTCTAATTGATTGATGTTGTCTTTTGGCCAACTCAGGCTCTCCAGACTGCAGCTTTATACAAATATGCTTGCAAAGAAACAAAGACAGGAAGTGGAAGACTTATGTTCGAATTTCTACCCTGACTGCTTTTTTTTGTCCGCATACAGCAAACTGCCACAAATTTAAAAAATGATAGGTGACGAGAAATTTGACCATGTCTCTCACAATTGCTAATTATGTGTTATTTTATTCATTCCCAGGCAGAGATCATGTGATTTCACAAAGAAGTCAGAAGTCAGGGTCAGCTACAGAACAGGGACTCAATATCTAAATGAGGGCGGAAACCTGCTAACACCGGGTCTTGGATCAAAGTCGTCCAGTTGAAGGACAGTCTCCCTGTTCTTTACGCTGACATTCAATCTGAGCTACAGCCAACATTTTTAAAAGCAAGAAATGATGCTGAAATTGCATTACTTGGTATTTTATACAGTAATTATTTACAAAAAATGAACTTTACTCATAAGGAGTCAGCATTTTGCCAAAACAAAATGTCACTTTGATAAAGATACCACCATGGTTGCTGGAGAGACAGTAGCATTTTCTCTCAAGGATGTTTACCTCGTAATGTCAGGATGCATGCATGCTTTTATTTTACAGCAACATTGTCTTTCCCAAGAGAGCCATTACTGCCTGAGCAAGTCAGAGAAAGTCCCTCCACCAGCAAGCTGAACTTGATTCAACCTTTTGATATTTTTAATACTTTTTCAGCAGCTCTGGCCAACTAGCAGAGAACATGCTAGCAGCTAGAGGGAACATTCAAGACCCACACATCCTTTTCAGTGAAAGCCCGCCTCCCCGCAGTGTCTTCCTCTGCATGGCCTGTGTGGCAGCTGAGAGGATAAGCATATTTAGGTTGCATGTTTCCTCCCAAACTACATTCCCAACACCGTAGATCACAGACATAACAGCCCTTACATCCCTCCTGTTAACACTCATATATACAAACACACACCTGCTGAGGCAAAGCCGTCTGGGGGAGAATTACAGCAGGCTAATTTATTAGACCCAAGGGAGGGCAAAGGGCAGGGGACCCAGACTGGCCTGACCTCACTTCCTCCTTTCATGGTCTCCACGTTAGACCCTTGATACACATAACAGGGCTTTGGTTCTCAACACACTCTCAAAGTCTTTCAAACAAACCTAATTTCATTTTTCCTGACCTGGTGAACACAATGAGCCCTGATGGACTGTTGCAACATGCAAGTTAGCTATAACCTTATAGGACCACCATTGTGGAACATTTGGCACTTTCAGAGCCAAAGGTAAGTTGGGGAGAACAGGGTTTTGCTAAAAATCTGGCTCCCGGGCTCGCCTCTGGCCTCTTCATTTCCTCCACTGAGAAGGCGCTGTCATTCGTCACTCTGACCCAGGCGAGGGTACAATAGCACAGTCTAGGTCCTGGCTACTGACACCATCTCATGGGCTGCTGATAAGACTCATCTTCCGGGACCCAGAAACACACAACAGTTTGGTCCCTATACCATACTAGTACTAAAGCGCATTACGATCTGCATGAGGTAAACACTCTCGCCTCAGATGCATGTATCTGTGCTCTCTTCCACAGTTTAAAGGTCTTTTAACCTTTATATCCTCATCACTTTCATATCTCACCACACTCTCCTAATGAAAGATGCTGGGGAAAAGCTATCACACCCTATTAGATCTCTAATTGTCACTCTTGGACTGACACGCAACATGGAAAACAGATGGTGCAGACACACTTGAGCTAATCTATTTTCCTAATGTAACAGTCTATTGTTTTTATGGGCTTATCGTGAGCACTGTGAGACAAATGGATAGTCATACTTCAGTTCCTCATCACACATCCAGGCTGTTATAGTAACACTTGTAAACAAACCAGCTCCTTTGTAGAAAGATGTTAAGTGCTCCTCTGCAAAGCTCTGTCAAGTCACAATAGCACACACGCGTTCACACACACACATATATGCCACACAAGGCCAGTACAGACACTGAAGGTGTTGACGCTTCCTTCATGTAGAGTTTACGTTTACTGCAGTAAAACCATCAGATACCAATCACCTCTCGGCTTTACAGGAGCAGACACCACATGGGGAAAGATAACTGCAGTCATTACCAAGTCATCAAACTTCCTTTCGGTGCTTGGGGATCTGCTGCCTTAAGAGAACATTCAACCTTAAATTGCCAAGTGGATTGGGTGTTATGGGCCTGCAACCACTGATATGACTGTACACCTGCCACTCTGCTGAGAAGACACTGCTTCAACAGGTTAGCCTGCCAGTGATAGGGGGAGAAGGGAGGAGGGGGCAAGAAGAAACATGTTCAACACTGCCTGACAGGACACAAACTTTAAAGAAACTCACCAGAAAGTGAATTGAGAGGAACGACTGAAATGTGACTGCTGCAGAGGTGAAAAATAAATATTTAGTTAGTTAGTTACAGTCTTTGTTCAGGGTCCGGAAATATGTGGAGAGCTCTGCAGCCTCTGACCTCTGCTTTGGGCCTGACCTTACTACCCAGCTTATCGCCACGATTCTGAGATGAAGATGATGTATGGGAGAGTCGCATTCAGCACCGAGCAGCTCCTTGACACTCTCTGAGAGTCTGGGTTTTGTTACAGGCAGGAAACAGATTCTTCCGCTCCGTAAACACGCATCTCTGCTCGGCCACTTTTTGGGATGCCGATGACACACTGATGATGGTCAATTGAGGACTCGCGAGGCTGTAGCGTGCATGGGTGTGTAAGGTTGAAAAGCCAATTGCCGAATTGTAACCTGTAACCTGTGTCTCTCACCCGTGGTGCTTTAAATTCAAATGAATATGGACTACATTTTCACACTGTTGCGGATAGTCTCTTAAAAACATTAAAGTTTTAAGCATTTAGATAACCTACGCCATTCCTATCCCTACCATTTCGTCGTCGTCATTATGCAATTGATTTCTGTGGTTTGTCTACTGCGTCTGAATCATTGCTCTCAATAAACAACACTGGGTAAATATTTGGGAAACAAATTGACCAAATTTACTGCCTTATGGAGTATTTTACGAGCCACATACATACCACTTAAGCACTCGTAAATTCCTCCCAACTCGAGGGAAATCACCTCAGACAGTGTAAAAATGACCATAGTCCTTATAACTTATAAGGACAATAAAAGTCAATCCTGAGAAAAACTATAATCTAGGCTGTTCCATCAGTGTCCCACAGAGCGCAAACTCAACTGACCATCCAAAATCTCAATTTCTATTTGAGGGACACGCATTTGTAGCCTAATTGCTCATAGCCTTGTGTACATTAATGCCTGTTTTCTCCGCAGACCTGATTCCTTTCCCTGCTTTTCCACTCCACTTAAATGGACCATTTTAAAGACATAGATCTCCAGAAGAGAGGAAGACGCTGCCTTAATCTAAACAGCGTCTTGTTGATGGTGAGCGGATGAGATTATGTCGGCATGACCCCCCCCCCCCCTTTCTTTCCACGCGGTTAAGGAGCAATGGGCATTCAGACCCTGGCGCCTGCACTTGTCCACAGATAGGCGACCTGGAGAGAGGTGTCCCATTTCAGCATGTTTGCCCTTTGACGTAAAGGTAAAATTCAAGAGAAGTTTCCCATATAGCCTACTTTCTAATTAATTATTAAATAAGACAAAAAACGTGGGGAATACTGGGAATCTGCTAACATTAATCTGTTATTGGAGTAATGTGCCCAACGTGAAGAACTAAGTCTAACATAACTTTTTTAAGCAGGTGGCATTATTATTATTATTATTATTATTATTATTATTATTATTATTATTATTATTATTATTATTAAGGGGTTTAGAACCAAATTATCAAATTAAAACTTTTTTGCACCGATATTAAAGCAATATTTGACTTTTTTGGCGCACATGAAATGGAACAGTTGAATTGAGTAAACTGTCTTGTAATACGTTACTCTGGGCTTTTTTTGGAAATACTGGCCTAATGTCAAGGAAGAGCATCGACGTGGCCAAATATTTGTGGAAAAAATATCCTACAACTTTCTCAAACTAAGGAGACATAAAAATAAACGCCAAACTACTAAATTTATATTGCCCATGGCTCATTTATCTCATTTCCCACAGTTGCGGCATATTATCTTATCCCTTGCTGATACAGGAAACGAAGATATGCCTAATCTTCATACCACCGTAGTGATGATGGGAAGAACTGTGAATTCGTGGGTGCCATTCAGCGGAGACAAGAAGATGATAAATGCTATTCCAGTTACCGGATAAATTCAACCAATTTAGGTGCCGCACCAATTTAAGGATTTAGCTGTATAAACGTTTTAAAAATTCCAAAATGAAAAGGCTTTTTGCTGCCTTTTCGGTCCTTACCTTTAACACCTTGAAGAGTCTGAGGGAAGTCGATGGAGTTAATATTATTACATAAATTAGGCTTATATATCTTCCTGACACACACACACAC
>JAPMOB010174527.1:0-11794 GCA_029875015.1 Lepomis gibbosus
CACACACACACACACACACACACATTGTTCATGTGAAAACATACATACTGAGCTTCTAACTTGCTGCATTTCTAAGCTGCACGGACTGACAATTGCACTCAAACCCACAGTATAATCAGCTGAGCCGGAAAAAGAAAAGATAATGTGAAAGTTACCAGATATTAAAGCCAAATACCTTCCATGACTAAAGTGGTTCAGTTTTCTAAGACTGACAGATCATAGCTTTTGCAACTCTCTCACCAACACAAGCTCGAAAAAATGTTACACTTACAGATTCCATGTTGCCTTTAATACGTGTTTACCTGTAACATACTTTTATATTTTGTGTTAAGAGATGGACCAATAGCTAAGTATTTGCTTGCTCTTTGGATAGATGTGCATTAATACTCAAGTCTTATCAACAAAGAAGCTAAATCTGTATTCTGAGGCAGTGGAGTGCCTCAAATGAATGTCATTGGGAATAATGTCATTCACTCTGCATAATATAAGCAGGTATTGAAAATGGATGTCTAGATTATATTGTGCCACTAAAGAGAAACAATGTATTACAGAAAAATACTAGAATTAGAGACACACCAGACCATAATGGCTACAATGCTGGTAAATATATGCTTCAATAAACTTAATGGTGCATAAGGGTATACTTCAGAGAACAGTAAAATAGAACTGTATTACAGCTTTAAGTAAGACTCCTTCAACATGTCTACTTCATTCCTTCCCCAGTGTGAATATTTGCATCTAACTACCAGCAGGGACATGCAAATAAGGTAATGGAGTCATAAGGTTTAATCATCTATGTTAAGGTTTAACCATTCTCCCTACCAAACATCTTCCCCACTATCATATCAAACTATACTGTCATTATGTTGTTCTCTGCTAATCATGAGTTATTGAATGGGCTGTATATACATAAGTTTATTGTATTTGCAAATCCAGTTTTGCATACTTTATTACCATGGGGACATGAGGCACTGAAAGCAAAAGTCCCAAAGAACCAGGGGAATACTCTTAACATTTCCTAACGCCTACCAGTTGACAGTATGTTCCATCTGTTTAAGCTTTGTGAGTTAAATTAAATGTCTTTATTATCTATTCCTCAGACTGTTAGCATATGCTTATGAGCCAGACTACCGTGAGACCACCATGTTGTGATGTCTGGTAAGGTCTTGATGCTAAATCTTTTTGGCAGGCAGATGCCATCTTGGATGAAGTTATGTTTTGTTATCACCAGCCTGTAACTGATCACCAGTCAACTTAAAGGGATTGTGGTCTTACAGTTAATTAATTAATTAATGTTTATGTTTAAACCGTATTTATTGGCCTTGGGGTCGACTGACCACTTGTGGCAGTTCCTCTACAAAAACTCCTTGAAAGTAGAGTGTGGAGTTTGGGTAGAAGGTAATTAAAAATGTTATTTAGTCCCTTAATTACTTAAAATAATACTCATTAGTATGAGTTTAGTATCTTGTGATAGTCTAAATGTTGGTTTTTCACGTCCAAGTGCAAAGTCTAATAGAAAACGTGTATGTTTGGGGCATGAAAACACACTGACAGTTCTAACATACCCCAAATCAACTGGACCCCAGTTGGTGAGGTGAAAGAGAGATGAGGTTTGGAGGTGGCTACACAGCTTGAGACAATGCAGCCAGGCCAGAGGAAACAGAATTAGGCTACTGTCTACACTTCAACGTGTCCAACTAATAGCTCAAGTCACTCACCTCTGGCCGACATCCACCCTGGGTCAGCAGCCACTGTAAGCAGGTCAGGTTGCCGGTGGCTGCTGCGTCATGCGCCGGGCTTGCCCCGTTGTTCGCCAGCGAATTGCCCGGCAGTCCTGCCTCCTCCACCAGGAAACGCAGGCAGGTTAGTTTCCCGGCCCTGGCTGCATGGTGGACCGGTGAAGCCCCCAGCACATCCTTGACGTCACTGGTGAGCGCTTTTGCAGCTAATTGCACTTTCAGAGTCTGTACGTCCCCTTGCCTTGCAGCGAGCAGCGTCCTATCCTGCTCCACCACCATGGCTGTTGCAGATCGGACGACTCCTTCCTTCGGTCGCCTGCGTTGAGCCCGATCCGTTCACCGTGCGGATGGGGTCAGCATTGTAGGTTATTTACAAAGCTTCAGAGCATCTCAGTCACCCGGTTAATTTTGCGGGGAAAGCTCAGTTATCGCCCCACATCTGAGCTAAATGGTCAAAAGCAAGATCCGTTCCCGTTCCTACACATTTTAATATGCGATCCCTTTTTTACATGTTGAAATAAAAACTCAGTTCACTATTCTTTATGAGTGACACACTGACCAGCTTTCTACGCTTTGTCCCCGGCGATGTGGCTCAGCTGTCTTCTTTTCTCTCTGGCACCTGCAGGATGCTGAACACCTGTTGCACACGTTTGATTTTTTTGTGTGTTTTCCAGCTAACTCTGTTTTGTTTAATTTCTTTGTTTACCCTGTTTGCTATCGTCTATCATGTGCCTCGGAGAATACTCTGCAGTGTTTTTCTTCTTAGAGCAGATGGCGACATGGGACTCAGCGCCTGTTAAATAATCCATCAGGGGGAGGATCGCTGAGCCTGTTACAGGTTGTTGCTTTCTGAAAATCGGCTCAGAAGTTAAAGGGGCAGTACGAACATGCGACTTAAATGTCTGAGTATAGCCCGACAGAGAAAGTTCTACTGTGCTGGGTGTCAATCAAGTAGCCCAGGCATAGGTCGATGGATTAATACTAATTCAGAAATGGGCTTTTTGAACACACGCCCAGTCTCGTTTGCATGCAGCCTCACCGGCATTAATTTAACATATGGCAGCATCAGCATCACTGGACATCCACAGTTTAGACCCTGTAGAGTTCCATCTGGTGGTCTTTGGGAGAATTTAGCTTCGGATTATTTTTATACGCTTGTGTTTAGTGATGACTGTAGAAGTTCAGAATCTTGTTGTGAAGCTATATCCGGTAACAGTTTGATCAACACAATGAACCCCATATGATAGTCTATTATAAAGGACGCCTCAGCAGTTTCTGCTTTTTTGGCTATAATATAAAACCTGTTTTGTTTTATTTTTATAGCTACAGATGGAATACGTTTATTCTAGTAAAAGTAGCCTAGTTGCTACTTTGCCAAGTGAAATATGGTTGAGATCACAACGATATTCTATCATTATGTGGCATATGCATTTGTGGACTAAAGAACAGCATAACAGAAAGCCTATCATATCAATTCTGCTAAGAACTTCACAAATTAGATGAATGGGCGACAATGAAAATATTTTAATTGTGGTGGAAAGTAAATAGGCTACACTTGCTCAAGTACTGTAATTACCTAAACTTTGAGGTGCAAACAACTCTTGAGTCTCCCCATTTTATTAACTTTATAGCCTCCAGAAACAAATTATTCCACTACGTCAGTATTTTCTTTAACAAAACATGACCGGCCTCTAAAAGGATGATGATTTGTTATTGATTAAAGTCGCCAAACACTTATAAAGTAGTTCTACCTCGACCTGGTTGAACAGCAAATTGCTGCTTACACCTCACGTAGGCTATTCTTAACAATAATACAATAATATAATATAGCCATAGTAGGACTATTGGCTTTTACTCTTGTGTAGCCTACTTTTACTCTGTACAATATGTAAAATTTAGAATGCAGGACTTTACAGAGTAAACCATCACTGGATGTGTAGGCCTAGGCCTAAGAGGAACAGTTAGCCTACACACCAACCACCCAGTCAAATAGCCCAAGTCAACCAAAGCACAGTTAGGCGCAGCAGAGAAAAGTTGAACCTGACGTTGTGATGAACTGTAATACTTTTAATCACCAAACGGTGGCAGGGAAGCTTCATATTTAGCCAGGTAGGCCTTTAGCTCTACCTGCGGAGGTTTTCAGGTGTCGAGTCATCAGGACTGACTTCTCCAAATCATGACGCACACATTTGGACATTGAACACGCAGCTAAGTAGCCTAATAGCCTAGCCTAATGATAAAAAAAGTAGACCTACCGTAGCCTTTTATTAAAACAATGGATTAATTCCACTGCTTTAAAGGCTTATATTTACACACTATGAAGATAGGAGGGTTATTTAAATTTAAGCCACCAGGAATAAGCTATAGCTTATTGGTGTTCAGACTCCTTTAAGGTCTATGCCTTTTTTAACGTTTTCTAGCCTAATTTGGAAAACTTGCAGCCTCACACCAGGTCTGCTTCACTGTCACATTACTTTGATTGGTTTTTCCGCTCAAGCGGCTTCTGACTGACGTGGGTGGGTTTTTCGCGGTGGTGGTGGTGGTGGTGGGGGCGGTCTCGTGCTCGGCGCGTGCCTCTCTGGACCATCTGTTGCACCGGTCCAACTGTCATAGACACCACGCGCCGATTTGGGGGAGGAGAAGGCAAATTCCCATGAGCAGTCCCGCGGGGCTATTGGTACAATTCCCTAAAGGAAATAGACAATAAAACCTCCCTAACAAGATTTAGGGGAACACATCAGTGATTTTAGCATAGAATATCTCGTGTATAGGCTACATTTCCTCCATAACTGTTAGCCTATATTATAGCTACGTGCAGATAAAAAAAATACATGCAGTCTAGCCCTATAGGCATATACATATATATAGGTATATAATAAGGCCGAAATTATTAACAATATCATAATATCAGACAACATACCTCGTTGAATATATTTATTGAAATAATATAAATTCAATAAACCAATTCAATTTTTTCAATAAGTGTAGCCTACCCAGGCAGGATGGACCCACAGTTTAAAAATTTAGGCCTAATGGCACAAATTGCCTATACATAAAATTAGACATCTGGATAGCCTTTTTTGTATGAAATTGGCTAGTATTTTTTAAAGGATGTTTATTCATTTCCGGCTATTTATTTATTAATTTGCCTGTTTGTGTCTGGATCTAATTTACCAAAACACTTGCCGCAACTGCAGGCTCAAAACTCTATAATGAAGGGCCTAACACAGGATTTAATCATGTGTAGGTGATCTGGATCTTCCCAGCGCTCCCACAACTTTAAGCATTAATGGGAAGCTAAATCCCTATTGAACTGTAAAGGGGCTGCCAACGGTTTCCCTACAAAGCCTGGGGAAGCTGGGATATTTCTTGCACGCGTCAGACGTACGACAGTTATTCAAATTGGACTCAATTATTCAACGCGTAGTCCCCATCTATTGTATGATCACATCTGCTGCTGAGCGGGAACATTCAAATTTTCTGCTCAAGTTCATGCTGCCTATAACCTAACACAGTCTGTTTGCAGCGGCAAATAGCCTCAGTACCCGTTAAAACAGTAAAAATCCAAAGTATCAAATTTAGTAATAAAAGTAAACCATTTACGAGTGTTTTCCTAAATTGGAGCGTTAAAGGCTATTTCATTTTATCAAAACATAACATCGTTATGAGAAGGCAAGTCTCGATAATGATCTTTTGAAAATTTTAGCTCTAGTTTGAATTTTCTAAATTTGTATCGATGATAATTATTAATAATAACGATAATAATGTTAATAATTATGACCTAATATTATAACATAATATAGTTTGCTTTAAAAGCACCTTTAACAAGGTTATGACAAAATACAATACAGCCTACTGATAGACCTTCAGTTATATAGAGCAGCCCCTCGCGCCCTTCTGCAACGGCCCAGCTGGTTGGCGCGTGCCTTAAAGTAATTGCTTTCGCCTGAGTAAACCTGGGCGCGTGCAGTAAGGATGCCGTCAGTCTATGTTGAGCCACAGAGATAAGCATGTCTTTACCTTAATGTATATTATTATTAAGGATAATAATAATAATAATAATAATAATAATAATAATAATAATAATAATAATAATAATAATGATGATGAATACATCACATAGCACAATTCCCACATCTGCTGTTCTCTATAAGGAACAGAAGTAGGCTACACATACAGTTTATTTTTAAAAAAAGAGACCAGACAAAATATATTTTATTGAACAGCTGAAAGAAGACCAGCACACACAAAGAGAAGAAATTACTTTATTTATCCTTCTGGTGGGCCAATATGACATTCCCAAACCTTGGTTGCATCTTAACCTTTCTTTCTTTCTTTCTTTCTTTCTTTCTTTCTTTCTTTCTTTACAGGAGTCATTACAAAGTATATATTTGACTTATACTAATTAGAAATGTATATAGGTATATTTCGAAATACATTTGATCATTGGGATTTCTGAGCATTAGGTCATATATTTCATTTTAGATAGGAGGATCTTTAAAAAGTCGAACTCTTTATGAATGGTGGTTATATGCAGTGAATGTATTCCTTAAAAAATCTGTCTTGAGATAGCCAGCAATGAAGCAACTATAGCAATGAATTTAGCCTACTACTGTTTATTTGGTGTAAATGATTATAATCCTATTTGCTGAATCTTGGAGTGATTTGTATTCTCCTAAAACTATTGTTGCCACGATGTGCTTTCTACATTCTCAAAATTTCTATCTTTTATCCCTTACTGAAATATTTAATAAAAACCTTTTAACAACTGCATTTTTCTCTTGTTTTTGGACACAAATCTTTTTATGTTTTTCTGTAGGCCTATAGCCTAGTTATGGTAACATAGTTTGTGGTTGTTTCCCTTATGATAATCCCTGGAGCTAGTGCACCACATTTCTAGAAATATCCAACAGCATTAAATCAAACGCAGGAATAACCGTGTCAGTTTTCTGTAGTAGCAGGTGATTATTTGGGTTTAGCATCTTATCTTACAGTTCATCTTGTTTCTCCTCTCTTTCTAACAGCCTTGAGACATGAGTTAGACGTCTCCTGCCCCCTTGAACTCACCATGCAGGCATGCTGTCTGTCCCACAGCGACCCAGTCATCCGTGAGCTGCAGTGAGAATTTTTACGGTCAGACTTTCTCACACTCAGGGCTCATTAGCGATTGACAGGAACAACTACGCCTGTCTTGTCAAACTAATTTGACATGACAGGCATTTCAACAATGCAGCGTCTACAGTTAAAAGGCAAAAATACTTTAGACACTCTGATGTGATCTATAATTTACTGGAAATATGGTGAAGTAGTGTTTAAATGGCTTCACTCTACCCGAGTTGATTTGAATATGTTAGATACATAGCCTACACAAAATAACTGTACAGCCTTACAGGGGAGTCAGAATAGCTGCCTCCTAGCAAGAATTGTAAAGATATAAAGTAGCAGATTACATGCACGTAAAAGGTGAAATCCACAGTTGCGTGTTAGCCTACAGTTTAAACAGCTTTGGTTATACTGTAGGCTTACTTGAACTTGTTGGACACATCTCATTATTAAACCTTACATCAAATACGGACACAACACAGGCAATGTCATGTATAAAGCCATACACATTTATCCTCATATTAAAACGGTAAATTGAGATAGGTGAAGATAAGCAGCTGAGCTTCCATGTAAATCAAGGAGCCTTGAGATTAAAATAAATTATATGTAGCCTACTACACGTTACATTTTCAAAACTGGTATGTCATTGTATTTAAAAAAGAAAGAAAATAACATACCAGAGTGGGACTTCGTTGCACCTGCGGTCGTCATTCACAACCCATGCAGCAGTGCTTGCAGGACGTTGCTGGTTGAAGACGACAATTGTATTGAGCGCCCTTTTGAGACACGAGGTCTGGGACTCAATGACAGAGACGCGTTCCCTTTGTGGGCGGACACCGTACACAGGCCACGCCTTTCTCTGCAGAATGACTGCGCAGGACCATGCAACAGCTAGAAAATATAAAATACACCAAATATAAAAAAAAATATTAAATTTACAAGCGTAGAGTTGATTTTTGTTTTGTTTACATAGGCTGAGACTGTTTTAGCAAATTTGAGTGTCTCTGTTAATTGCTCATTTTGGCTGAATGCAGCAGCCCTGCCTACAGCAGTTAGACTGTACAATACAGAACTGAATGGAACAAAAGACGGATAGCTGAAGTCTTTGGGGTTTGGTAGTTTTTTCTCTTTTTTGTGTATTTGTATGTTGTTTTATGTTTTTTTTTAATGTATGCAATGGTTGAAAGCAGGCATGTTTTTTTTTAGTTCTAACATGTATGTATAGATATATTTCTATTTTTATTACTGTAAATTCTGCTTCCATTCAGTTAACTGTGAACTTGCCAATGCCAAATAAACTCGCCAATGCCAAATAAACTCAAAACGTACCCTATTTGTTGTTGTCAGATTCATTTTCAATTTAAAATGTAATAAATAAATTTAAAAAATCATTTACTTGTGAAAATATTCTAAAGAAACCCAGAAAGGAGAATATAGGCATACATTGATTGTCAATGAATAAATGAGTAGCCTACATGAGCACCACCTTTTTTATATGGCAAATTGTGAACGCTTTATTCTTGTTTCATTCCGACCAGTTACAGCAATAGCCTACTTTGAAGAAACTACTTTGAGACTATTTTTCTTTACATTGGACGGACATTGCAGAATCACTTGATATAAATGTATTTTTGTGATCACCCCCATCCCCTACCCCACTTAATTTCCCCCCGGTCAACTCTTAATGGTCCCCGTGTCTCTGTAACTTCAAAATAATTCATCGGAGCAGGAAAGCCATCTGCTGCCTTTGTTCGCTTGGCTCGTGCTGTTCTCGTGCCCCTGATATGGCAGCACAATGGATTCCCCTCAATCAGAAATCCAATATTCAAAAAACCCGCCAACAAGCCGCCTGCCCTGCCTGTCCAGTGCCTCGCCTGCATGGGGCTGCTCCATTCCCAAATATCCTCTATTATTCAGAAAAGATGAAAAAATAAACAGTTATTAATTTAGAAGTTTTAGATAGTGTCTCTACTTCATCATTCACGTGTCTTTCCTCAACAGGAAGATAGTGTTAGACTGCTTGTTTGTAGAGGCACATTGAGGTGCATGAATGAGGAGTCTGTCCGTGATGGAGGCGACAGCTATTGGTGGAGAAGCCAATGCGACGCTATAAGTTTACCTTTGTCAACTTTGAAGAGCAAAACAAATGTGCACCACCAGATGTGTGCTCTGCCTTGCAGCTTGGCTTTTGGCTTGGTTAGGCTTTATTGGATATTCAAATCCTGTCTGAGCCATCCGTCTGATTTATGCAATGTAGACTACAATTAGCAAAAATGTTTCTCTGCCTCTGAAAACGACGCCAGACTCGATGCTTTGCACTGTAATGGATTTCATTTTCTAATGGGATCAGTGACAAAGGGCGTCATGAATTACAAAGCTTCTGTAAAGTTATAAAAGCACAATTTGTGTTTGCAAAAACTCTCCAGTCTTTATGTCTTCAATACACATTTCCCCTTCACAGAGACCCATTATCCAGCCAGAATATGTGATCTTCCATTCAACATTTATATTTTTGTCTTTGTCTGTGTTTAAAGTCATATTTGAACTATGTGTTGAGTAGCAGCTGACATGATGCTGGATTACCGTGCCCGGCTTTGGTGCTGTTTTTGTTTGTCCAATAGCAACCAATAGACTTTGGTCGATAGCCTTCAAGGGAAGAAGGGCATAGAAGATTATGAGGGAGCAGAAATTATTTGAAATCCTTATGATGTCGTTTTAGACCCTTGGATTTCTATTTAAGATTGTAAACAACTTCAGTCGGAATGTGTTAGTATCTTTTGATAACGTCTCATTTATCACGCATCCTGTAGGGATGCTGACGCACATTTCGGGACAGAATCCGTGACGTCAAATGGACTTTGTGCAGGAGAAGACAGAAGTTTGGATTTTCGTCACTGGTGCAGCAGATGCTTTATGAAATTGGCGTTGGTTTAGGCGTGGGAAGCTTCTAGGCAAATTTTGATAGGTTTTCCTTTTGCATTCCCAGAGGGAGATGTAGCAATGTCAAATCAGTGCTTTGACAATGCAAACAGTGCAAAACATCGTTATGTAAAAACATTTTCAAATATTTCCCAATTCTTGGTTTTAAAAAAATCTTGAAATCTTGAAATATATCGGACCTACAGCCAACATAAAAGCAGTATGGCAAATTCACAAAGGGAGATGAAACAGCAACATACACTCACTGACCTCTTTGTTAGGTACACCTTTTAATAGGCTATAATGCACTCCACTATAACACCACCACCCACTATGACCTCAATAATACCTGAAGTGGCTTGTTTTTTTAGGGTTAAAATATTTTTAGCAACTATTTAGCTTACATGCCTCACAGGATAAGATAATCATCCCAAAGTTAGACATGGATATGAACATGGACCTATGATTCTTTCCTATTGGAACCAATGTCTTCATGCCACAGGTTTGTTGATGTTGGATGGATTATTCATAGCAGGGCATTAATTAGTTCCTCTCAGGACAAAGTCCAAACACAGAAATCTCATGCAGATTTTCAGGCAAGTTAGCACCAATTCCTCTTTGAGAGAGAACAATTACTAAATGAGGACCAACATAACATCTACTGTCAGGCTTGAATGGGTAACTTCAGAGCCAGAATCTAGCACCACAGATGGCTTTCACCTGTAAAAATGCTCTCTCCCTCTTCAGTACCATGGACAGTGGTCACCTTACAAAGCACCAACACATGGAGCAAAAGTGTCAACCAGTCAGCCACACCTGACTCCTCTTGATCAGAGATGCAAAGCCACAGATGAAGCCCTTAAGAAGTAGCCAGAGGACGGAGTGTATACCTTAAAATAGCTTGAAAATCCCCCTCTTTTAACTCCGTGACCTTGATGTCACATGTTGCTTTCTGCTGTGTTAAAGGAATAGAAGAAAGAAACTGTTCATTTATTTCTTTTTATGCTCATGGTCTTTCTAGGAAGCCTCAGTTTTGGGACCTCCTCTTCACCTTAAAGAGGACAACACTCAAAAAAACCAACTTGGTCACATTACAGTGATTGTTATTTTCTGACTTGTAATAATAAAGTGTTCAAGTTTGTGCCTTTTTAGTCTGAGTGTTAAATTGTTCTTGGCCCCAGAACAGTGACAAAAAGATTCCACTAACAGTCTTAAGGTCCACTTACTGGCTTGATCCTCATTTCATGGCCTTCATCATACTGAGCACACTCTATCTGCTGATAAAGACTGAGAGATACAGCTGAAAACTACGGAAGAAGAAGCATTTGTCACAGACATGCTGTAAAAAAACAACATCTATATTTTGTTAAATAGTTGTTAAGTGGAGAATGATAATAATTCAGCAGGGTGGGCAACAAATAATGTGCTGAATCCAAATCCAGAATATGAGTTTACATGATATACTGTACATCCAACAACCCATCAAAACAGGTATAGCTCTGCATTTCGACTTGTCCCTTGGATGCGGTCCCTTCCTGACTACTGAAGGAGACTGCACTGCCCACCTTTCATTTTAAGATGCCTCCATCTTGAATAATTGCAGACAGGTTTCAAAATAGTCACTTTTATCTAAAGTCCTTGAAAAAGCTGTATTCAAACAGTAACTGGTATATTTGTCAGATATCGATCTCTCAATAGTACTTGTCAGAGTCAATGACCTTCTGTCCACTGAAGATACTGGTTAGTGCTGCATTCTAGTTCTTTTGGACCTCAGCGCTGCTCTTTGACAGACGCTGCTTTTTGACAGACTGCAAAGGTGAGCAGGAATAACTGATGTGGGTTTAAACTAGGGATGTCCCGATCAGGTTTTTTTGTCCTCGAGTCCGAGTCCGAGTCATTTGATTTTGAGTATCTACCGATACCGAGTCCTGATCCGATACCTCTATAATACTTAAAAAAGAATAAAGAAGAGCGAAAAAAACAGATCCAGGATGTTCCTTATTTTTTATTTAATTCACCTTATTTTAACATTC
>JAPMOB010174567.1:0-33142 GCA_029875015.1 Lepomis gibbosus
GTCAGTTAGTGGGAGAGGAGGAAGGCTCCAAAGATGCAGCCATCACCACAATGGCCCACTTTCACCTGAAACAACGAGCTGGAGCGATGCAACACAGCTAACCTGCGATTGTTTATTCTCTCTTAAGAAATGTCAATCTGTTCGCTCTCAGGTGTGCTGCTCTTCCTCTTGTTTTTGTTGTTTTCTCCCCCCTACTCTCTCCGTTTTCCCATGTCGATTGCTGCGAGATCAAAGCGACGCCGCTGGAAGAATCTGAATATTTCAGGTGTGGAGAGAGGGCTGCGTTTCACACCACCTGCGTAGCGCTGAGAGACAGGTCCCTCCTCTCGCTCAGACTCAGTTAGCGGGGCCCCTGGGGCCCGGCGACATAAACCAGGGCCACCTGTCTGAGAGAGAGGGAACACTCCTTTACCCTCCTTCTCTCCATCACACTTTCATTTTACAGCATTTGAACCAAAAATAAATGAATCTAAATAGAGCGGTGAGAGTGGGAATAAAACCAGTGCTGACAACAAGCAGCTGAGAGCTTTGAGCGCCGTCACAAAGGCTCGAAGATCTGGCAGACGAGTTCCGTTGCCGCAGAATGGGAGCAGCCACTTGAAAGGGCAGTTTATACATGAATCACTTTATAATTTGCCCTGTTCTGCAGCAGAAGGTAGCTCTCATATATTAAGTGATGAGCCGGGTCAAAAAAATCCCCAGGATTATTTTCTGCCATAACATAGCCTATAGTGTGGAGCAGGTCTGTGAGATGAGTCTCATCACATCATCAGGGCCGCCATTTCTGACCCAAAGCAAATAAAAAGTATCCCTGATGTCCGCAGCCTTAACAGTTTGATGTAGCTGCTCTCCTTGGAGGGCTGTGTGCCTTGACATGTGTGCATGTGTAAGCACTTGTGCAAGCGTGTGTGTACCTGCATGTGTGTGTTTGTGTGTGTACGTGTGTTCGGAGGGGTGGGGTGGGGAGGGCAGGTTCCACACTACCAGTTCCCAGCCATGTCTCTCAAAAGGGCCGTAAAGTCTTTACAGCAAATTCCTTACATTCATCTGTGTCAGAGCACTCGGCACACATTAGGCGTTTACACGGGAGGAAACACAATCTATTTGATGCTACACTGCCCACACGTCCAGAGCCCTCCTCCCCACACTGGAGATTCACAGTGTTTAACTTCCATTTCATATTCTGAACAGGCAGGCAGACAGGCAGGCGAGTACAGGGAATGGACTCCATCTTGCTGTAAATCAGCGTTTAAACACCCGGCTATATGTAATCTGGAAAGAGTCAACAAGAGGCCCTCGCATTGCTCTGCTCAAGATATTTGTTTTTATTTATTCTGGAATGTGCAATTGATTTTTGTTGTTCCCCCTAATGATGTATGCAAACAGTGAACCGAAAAAAGTCACACTTCATTTTTCCCCCCGGCTGCTGCTGGTCCCCATCTTTTAATATCAGTGGTGCTTATGAGAACAAGTGGAGGTTAATCTAGGGAGCGGGTCAAAGCCAGCCAGCTCTTTGTAAATGTCAGCTGGGAGATCCAGGCCTTTCTTATTACCACCCTAAACCAACAAGGCTGACGGCTCCAAGACGGATGTGTGACTTGGAGGTGTCTTCCCCTCACTTCTCACCACCATCACGGACCAATGCAAGCACAGAGAGCCTTATTAATCAATCGATTTATCGCCATAAATCAGGCCAGGCTTTGATTGTATCAGCAAGTCATGCAATCAATCAATTAGTCAGGACCTAGCAGCCCAATTTGCCTAAAGAAAGATGAATGCTCCCCCACATCATCCATTTGGTTGTCCGTTTACCCATCAAACACGGCTGCTGTTGACTCCCAAGCCCAACATGCATCCTTTCATTGATTTCTGCAGATTAAACTCGCAAAGGAATCAAAGGACACTTAACGGACTGGGAATAATTCTGCTATTTTCATTTGTAGTGTAGTGTGCTCTCCTTTGATAGTGTTGCCTCATATCATCAAAACAACACAGTGAAAACATTAAAATCCAGAATACAGAGCTCTTAGGATCCAGTGAAGCGACAGCCACAGAAGATAATGCTTAAAAGTATCTGGAACTACTCAGAGAAAATTGGGGCACAACGGGACAAATCATGGATTATTATCAGTCAATCCTACCCAGGTTTATATGGCGAGGCAAGGGGGAGCAGTGGGGACTGAGCAAAGGAAACAGCTGGATGAACAAACTGTGGAAAACATATGTATAATGACATATTTGTTTCATATTTTATCCCAACTGTGAATTCCAATCCACATTGTGACACCAGCTGCTTCGGTCCAATGCCTCCCATCTGCAACTCGGTGTCAGGATGTCTCCGAGGACGGGTTGGGAAACTTTGGGGACGACAAAAACCGACAGGAGCAAGTAGAGCACGACAGAGTGGGCTGCCGGTGTTTCTCCCCCAGCGGCGGGTTGGAATGTGGCAGACTGCGGAGCTGCTGTGGAGAGGAAAGAACACCAGGGACTCCCCAGGGAGAACGTCTGTGGTGGGATTAGAGCCCCACCAGACCTGGTTCTGCTTCACACCCTCAGACCCTGCTGTGTTACAGTCAGGGGGCCACAGAGCTATCTGCAGGGGGCTTTACAGTTCTGCCCAATCTCCCCAAGCCTCACCATGTAATTAGAGATAAAGACAGAGGGCTCAGCTACTCAACCTCAATTCTCCTAGCTTCTCACAAGGCTGCCCACCCATAGCCCCCAGAGGAACCCTTCAACACTGCCACCACACCAGTACCTGTGTACGCTAGCCAGCTACAAACCCTATCCTCTCCTAACCGACAGTTCCCCAGACTAAACATGTAATATACTACAACATACGGCTCATGATCATGACTGATCGGCGTCCAAATGTGGAGTGTCCTAAAGTCGCTACACCATGATTCACAACGGCAGTATGCTTTTTCTGATGCTCTATTCCATACATTATTTGTGTCGAAGAGCCTTTATATTGTAAATATTCTCAGGTAAACAATAACCACGGTAAATAAGTAATTTTTCTTCATATCTCTCTACTCTAAAACTTCATCTAGGCAAGGAGAGGGGGGGGGGATTTAGAGGATAAGGCAGAGGAGGAACTCTCGACTATATTCAAGAAACACAAAATTATACTATGGAGGGATCCATTATTCATCTCAGATACATTTTTCATTTAAGAGTGGGCTGGATATGAGTAATGATGAATGCATCGCCCAGGATGCAATTTGTATGTAAAATAACACAAGATTACAGAATATGTTTTAAGTGCAAATGCAGTTTGTTGCCGTATAAGAAGAAAATGCATTCCTACAAAAAGGAATAAGACCTGAGCCCCATGATGTTGCCTCATAAAATCACTTAGCCCATAGCTAGGCCCCTCGCCAGTCCTTATAAAGGGTCACAATGAGAGACTCAAGTGATAAATGAGCCGAGTGGAGTAGATTTTCATTCATATAATATACACTATCTCTTGGCAGGCCATTTGAAAATGTGGGATAAGTAAACCAAATAACTAAGGCTAATTTCAACTTCCAACCAGCTCAACAGCCCATTTCCTTGAAATCCACCCTTCTGCAGTGAACACACACAGAGAGCACTTGCAGATACACTGTTAGATACATGTCTACGCACAAATGCACACAAACACACTACAGTGTTTTGCTGCCTGCCAGGCATCCACATGTTCCTCTCAGGACTCGCTCTCTCCTCATCAGCTTCACTCGGTGCACACAGTTTCAATTCAGTGCCTCTCAAAGACACACAAAGAGCCTTCCCCTCCATTCACAGTACAAAGATTGAATGTAGCCTCCTAACACAAGACATACCCCACCACAGAGCATGTAATACAACTCATTACTGGGCACGCAGGGTGCAGAGGGCTGTGATGGGAGAGACAAGCACAGCAGGGAGAGAACAGGGGGCCCTTACACCAACATCTCCATTTTCCCTCACAACTAGCAGAGCCCTAAAACCACCCTTAATAACTAAAGCAATCCGATTGATTTTTGGAGGTTCTCTGAAATAAGTGTTATAACAGTTGGTGGATGTGGTGAGGGGAATATTGTTAAGACTTTAGGTGAAAGTGCCAGAGAGCCCGCAGGCCCATGACCATCACTGGTTACAGAATGGCTGGAAAGAGAATGGCTACAGCATGCAGAGGTTAAATTAGGTCTGAATTGCAACTTCCCCTCCCGCCTCTCCAAAACTATGGTTGACCCACAAGCAAACTGTGTCCAATCACAAAGAGGCGGGAGGACAGTGTATCTGGGTCAGCCACATTGATCTCCGCCCTTCACTGCGTGGCTCTGGGGTCAGGTTTTTGTGTGCTAGGTTTGGTTTGGTGCACGTGGAGTCACGGAGGGGAAGCTGTGTTTGTAAGGTAGGAAGAAGAAGAAGAAGCATGGCGAATCAGCTAATCCACCACTGCACAACACAACCGCTACCTCGTGAACTCTCCCTAACCTCAGGGCAATCGCATGACCCGAGGCAAAGCATTACAGACATTAAAAAGACATGAACTTCAGAGCATTGGAGTTTCAAGCACGCAATCAATGGGGCCACAGGTGCAAACCTTTTCTGCACTGCCAGTGGAATGCCCTTTTTTTTTACCCCTCCCAGGATTACAGTGGAACCTGTTTTAGCACTGTGTTCATGTTAATGTCAGCAATAATAAAGACCTGCAGCACAAGAAACAAAAAAAACGAGCACGAGCTGGAGACAGCTTTTGGAGGTGGGCTGGAAACAGTGCGGGGAGTCAGGAGAGAGGGCAGGATGTGAGGAGTCTGTCAACTTCTCCCTGTCTGCTCCATGTTCGCCTCGCTTCAGACTGAGGGTAGCAAATGGGCCTAATTCACACAGGCAGTGTGCGAGTGTCTCTGCTGTCTAGCAGCGTGAGCGGGAATTAGATCTATGGTTTGTAGCCTTCATCCCTTCCCAGACAGACTTGTTCCGGCTCAGAGGCGCTGCCTAATCCGCACCTCTCTCCCGCTTGCACTCCCGGAAAATGACTTCACACAGCTGCCTCAAACGCCCAACACAGCAATTCTCGTCTGACTGAACACTCCCCCAACACACACACACACACACACACACACACACACTCAAAAAATGCCTCAGCAGACCTCCCATAGCTCATTTAACATACCAATTCCTCCCCAAAGCCCACCCTACCCCCTCCTAAGAGATGAAAACAGCAAAGAAAACAACTACAGCCCCACTTGATAATTTAAGGGCCCTTTTCTCCAGAGAGCTGTCAAAATCAGCAGTACAATGGGAGGAATTCAAAGAGAGAGGAGGTACCCTGGTTGGTTTTAGACATCTTTGTGCGTCTACCAAGTACAGTAGGACATTCATAAAGCTACACAGGTGTTTACGTCACCTGAGGGTGTCATCTGGCCCCTCCGCCTCCTCTCTCCCTGGATGGATGAGAGGTGAATTTAAAGCAAACAGCAGTTCACAGCGAGGACTCTGGGAACACAAAGCCAAGTGAGTTCTCCCATTAAAATCCAGATCTCAACCAGGTGGTTTCTTCTAGTTGTTGTGAAGGACACAATCATACTAGATAGACCAGGCTGCGAGACGGCTGCTCCCAGGCACAGTGGCCTATTTTGGTCATGGAGGGTAACTCCAGATAATGGCAGGGCCACTCAGACAAACACTCCAGCCTCGAGGACAGGAAACAGTGAGAGGTCCGTCTTATAAACCAAAGCCTACCTAATGGCTTTCATCTGTTTCATGAATATCCCTCCTACCAGCCTCGCAGTTCTTCACCTGCTTTTGTCCTTCCTCAGAGCTACTATGAAAAGAAAATGCTGCCGCTGCTGCTAAGAAAGTGATTTCCAGATCTTCAAGTGCCATTTTGGATCTCCAGGGAAAGTTAAATTAAGTGTAGAGTATTTCAAGACGGAAAAACCTGTAAAAGCAAAAAGGGGCAAACACTGTCTTCCATGTGCTCAAATTGAAGCATTTATAAGCAGTCAACTGATGCTGCGAGAAATGCAGTGTAGTTCTCAAGAACTCCTTAGGCAGTGATATTACAAGAAAAGGAGAATGATTAAAGCCTAATATGGCATAGTAGAGAGGGGAGAGGAGGTGATTTATCCCTTCACGGCCTTTTGACACTAAATTAAACTGTTGAGTCCATTCCCCCGTGCCAGCTAGTTATCTTTCCAGGCTAATTTAACACTATAATTTACATTCCATATAAAATACATCCTGATGTGGCGCTGTCAAGACCGTACATCATTTGCAGAGAGTGCTCCAGTTTCAGTGAAAAGGACAGAATTAGATCATATTCATGATGCAATTAAACACTTCAGTGGGAATCGATGTAAAACCGATGAGCCCTGAAAACAATGCATATGGCTGAGAACATTAGAACACATTACCTACCCTTGGATCCCTCGCTCCACAGACGCAATTTAAAATCCTCCACCACTCCACTCTGCGTCTCTCCAGATTCATAACGCACGGCGATAATAAATGAATTTTTCACAAAATTATTCAACTACTAAATTGCCCATGGTAACTGAGTATCAGATGAAAGTGATCTGAATTATTAAGTAGGGAAACTGTTTGTTCTCACCATGGGTGTAATAATAGGCCAAATGAGGAAGAGAAGGGCGCAAGAGGGGCAGGTTACAGTAAAGGGAGATCTCATAATAAACATCAGTGTTGATGTAAAAATGGGAAAACTCTGTCTGCCGCCTGGGCCTCCAGCTGGGTTGATGGTATCGACCAATTTCCCTAGGGCGGTAGTGTGGGTTTTCTTATGGATACAGAGAGGAGAACATTACGAGGCACTGCTGCACATTCTCATGTAAAACTGGCAACAGGCCCTCTGGAGCTGGCAAACCACTGCAACAGCCAGCCAATGTTACACCATCTCACCACATTTTACATAATCAGACAGACAGCGCAGGAGACCACACACTCACACTGCTCCACTCCAGATCACATCAACTACCTGTCACACTCCCCTCCACAGCCATCAGACTCACTCTGATTGGCTTAGAGCCACAAATTCACAAAAACTGAAACACCTATTGGGGAGCAAACTACAAAAATACATTCTCTCCTAGCCCAATTTGAAGTCTTATTTCCCTTAATTACCATTTGCCTTTCCAATTCTTCTCACCAAACAAGTTTTTATCATCAAAACCCAAACGTGTTAATAGTAAGAAAAATAGACAAATGTAATGAAATTCAGAATTTAAGAGCCATGCAGGGGGCAGAGGTGCAGCAATTTGTAACCATTTCTGACAAGATGAGTTGGCCTCTCCAACTGAAACAGTAATTATGCTTAATGGTCCTTTAATCTGTCCATCAGGCAGGAGGTGAGCAGCCGGGTCAGCCTAAAGTGCTCCAGGCGTCACGGTGTGTCAGGGTACAGTCAGAGGGGTGAAGTGCTCCACGAGGAGTGCCAGCAATGCTCGCTTCAGACACACAACACCAGCAGGCTGCAGGACCCAGGCCTCCCTACAACACATGCATTAGTCAAATCATCATACACCTACCAACCGCCTCCTGCATAAAATGCTTACAACTGGACTTCAGAGCAGCGCAGAAACACGCTCTGTAGGTACAGAGTGAGCAAATGAGTGAGGAAGAGTGTGGGCGCCTGACAAGTTTGGTCTAATTTGACAAAATTCTAATCGTCCTGGACTGGATGATGATTCCCTGGCACGAATCTGTAACTCTCTCTTTACACAGAATCAAAAGCTGATGGAATTGGGGTTGGAGGTCAGCTAATTCCAGTTCACGTTAGAAATCCCAGGTCATGTCCCATACATACCTCGATAGTCACGCGTGTCTGGGCGCCTATACACAGACAAAGCTGGGGCAGAGAGAGCATTCCAAGCAGAGAGATGGCACTAGGTCAATCCCAATAGTAACAGCAAAGACACAGGGTCCATACCAAAACAAGGGTGAACAAATAGTACCTTTGTACCCAGAGTCATTTGTACCCGGCTCAGGCGCCTGGCTATCTCAGAGCCTGGCAGACAGAGCTCCTAGTCCCAGCTATGCATCTGCACTTGTGCTGTATTTGTTATCTTGGACAAGCATTCTCCCTCACCGTTTCAGTGGCCAAATAGAGAAGGGGGAGAAAACGAATCACTCCTAGACCTACTCCTGTTGTTACCTCAGCTGTCAACACTTCTCACAGACTTCACCCCCGCCTAGCCACATCGATACAGAGAAGTGACTGCCGCTTGCTTTATGATTGCCTTGTTTTATTCTCTCTGCCGGGCTTTTTCTCAGCCCTCACAGCTCTAATCAGACCGCCTTGCCTGGACAACAGAGCCATTGTCTCTTTAAGTGAAAGAGGCAGTGGATCAGTGAATCCCTTTCCATTTTCCCGCTTTATTAGCCCAGCGGCACACTACTGTTTATACTAGTGGGTATTCTGTGTTTGCTGAGAACAATTACAGTATGACAAATGATCCGTCATTGCCATCTATCAGGCCTTAGCTGACAGGAATCCTATAGACAGGGCAGCCATTCGTCCCCCGCTCCCCATCTCTGGGGTCCCATGCTTTAGTATCCATGACAACGCGCAAGCCACTTGCCACGCTTGCCACTTCACAGTGAGAGATGAGCGCCCGTGAGTGGCTTTGAAAATTAGCCTTTGACACCCCGTGTTCCACTGTGCTCCCAGCCTCCGAGCCCACAGTCCAGCCCCTTTGGGGGGCCTTCGAACAGTCCCAACCCTGTTTTCACATTCAGGCTTACACAAACACAAAGGCAGACACACAGCTAGGCGCTACCATACACATACCTCTCTAAGTCCCACTGTGTCAGTTTTATTGTGCCTGAGCTATACGATTCTCAACATTAACCTCACAGCTACATTACCTATCCAGCAATGGAAAAGAAAGAGCAGCACCAACATGGCCAACATCCATAAAATAGGGTGGAAAAATAAAATGGGTGAAATAGAAAGGCTGAGAAGTGCGTGAATGCACACGAGCTGCCAGCACATTATCAGACAGAGCCAACTGTCTGAACCCTGCTTCTCACATTTCATGAATGAATTTCTGGAGAAATTATGTCTCTCCAAAGAACAAAAAACACTTCATTAAATGCTAGAATGTATTGGAAAGTATTTTTTAGTCAAGTCGCAGTAGTTCACTATGCCTCACTTTTTGGTTTAACAGCACAGGAAAGTTGGGTGTAGTGGGAAGGGATTTAAATGTATGTGCAGTACAGATCAGACTGTAATATATACACAACACTCTGATGTTAGCAGGGAAACGTGCGTAAAATGCTCAAATATAAATTTAAAAACTCCTGCTAAAGCACAAGTCAAGTATGAAAGATGTTGTGGACCAAGCTACGATTCCCATCTGACTCCCAGACACACCTCTTTGGGGTTGTGTTTATGCCATAAACTCTACTTGGCAGCTGAGGATCATATTACTACCGTGAAAGAAACAAACAAAGCTGTGCAAACGTGGCGCACTGTCAGGAGCAACGGTTTTACGGCGTGTGATTAATCATATTTGGAGAAACATTAAAGGGAAAGGAGGAAACTGGCTCCAGCACTAGGAGGTAAGGGTGTCAACTGATATAACCCACCACTGACATCAAGCAGAGCCAGCTAGCTCATTGATGTGGCAGCGTCTCATTTTCACCAGTTTGGAAGCAGACAGTTTTGCAGCGCCTTGCGGTTCTTAATTATCTTCCGACTTTGTCTAATTCAATCAACACAACTCAGATCTGGCTGCGAAATGGCACTCACATCCCCTGAAGCTCAGCAAGTCAAAAAACACTGAATAAGTGGAACAGTCAAACTGACAAAATGGCATAGCACATGAGAAATAACTGCTATTTTATCTCCCGGGCTGAGACCTCATCCACAGAGGAGGGGATGAGGGGAGGCTGAGAGAGCGACCAATCAGCTTTTTGTTTTAAGTTACAAGGCTGCGTTCAAGGGAGGTGGGGGGGGGGGACACAGGAGTCAAGTGCTTTGATGACGCTGCAGATGTTGCCTTGCTGAGCACTGTGAGGTCACTCTGTTAGCCGAGACTCTTCAGGTCCCTTGCTCAGATGCTTCCTGGCGAATCTAATATCCTGTTAACACAACAGCATCTAACTACGATGTCAGATGTCAGGGTGGTGCGCTATTTCATCCGGCTTCCTCTCAACTATACGTTTTTTAATAGAATACAAGACACACATGCCAGCACACACACACACACACACAGACTTCAAAGGTCATTAGGGATTATACTGTTTGCCAATTTGCAGTCTAAAAAGTGAGTGACATAATGAGAGGAGGTGGGATGGCTGAGCCCATCCCCCCAAAATCCTTTTCCGCACCACCACTATTCCCACCCATTCACCTCCCATCTAATTCCGAGGGCCACAGCATTATTAGATTTTGACATTATTAGCTGAAATAGCAGAGAGGCCCTGCTGTCATTATAAAGCCTTTACTTTCGCACTGACTGCCAAATCTGTTTTGCACTAGCTACAGACTGCCAAACCCAACAATGGCAGATTAGTGAAGCCCTTCTCCTGTTGCAGCAGAGGTTAATATAAAGTGACAGGGCTAAGTCCGCTCCGATTAAGTATGCTGAGAGATATTACGGCAGTTTGTTACATCAGATCGTTATTGGATTAAACAGCATGCACAACAATGAAAGTTTAATTTTAATTTTCTGCAGGAATATAAAACAGGCCCTGAGAGCGCTCCTGTCAGAACAAAGGCAGTATTACAATACCTTCTTGTTTTTGCTTCCCCCTTTGCCATTATTGGAGTGGCAGACATGAGAAAAAGATGACGGTAAGTGAGGATGTCAACCTTTAGATTTTTTTCTCTCCCTGAAGTTAATACATTATTTATAAACCAACAAAATTCAACTGCACTTTACAAGCCAGGATTTGGTAACCTAAAACATAGGGGGATACAGTAGGTAACAAAAATGATGAGAGCGATTTAATTTCCCTGACCCCGCTGTTTATTGGTTTGGTCATATACCGCTGTGCCGCATGCAGCAAGAGCCCAGTTGGCCAGCGCATTGTTAGCTCTGCAAGAGGTCACTGCACCTGACCAATAAGCTGTTATTAATCCTTACAGAGTCATCCATTAGCCCGTCCAATTTTTATGACCCTCTTCTTTATTAGATGAGCTATCTGCTGTCCATATCTGGCAGAAATATGGACTTCCTCATCTGGGCTCCAATGCTCCCATCTTCCCAGAAGGTGTTGGCGTGCTGGGCCAGGTAGAGTGAACCTGAAGTCCAGCCAGGGGAGCAGGGAGGGGGGGGCGCTGAATCTGCCAGTCTCCTGGGGTATTCCCCACTGTCCCGTTACCTCCGATAAATCTTAGTGCTTTACGATTAGGTACATAAAATGAGTCATAGATCTGGACGGTAAATAAGAGCTTGTCAGAGTGGCTGACGCCAGGCCCAGCTCCTCCTCCACCTCCTCCTTTGCCGGATAGTCCCTCTGTACCCCGGCCATCAGACTGCTGCTATTGAGCTGGAGCTAAAACGGCTCCAATAAATAAGCCTGATATTTCCCCCGGGACGTCTACGGTGCCCCCCTGAAGCATGCTTGCATACACTGAACAAACAAAAACCGCCCAGCATCAGAAACACGACAGCAATAACAATGTTTTATTTCTTGTTTTTCAAATCATCTTCGAAATGGTATTGCACTCTTAGTTTCTAATTACTTGTCTCAAGAAAAAAAAAAGCCAGGAAGTCAATGGATCAATCCATTTCAAGTATATTCAAACTATACGCTGGACTCCAAGACACTGATGTCTTTTAATGGACCTTCAATCCATACTTGCAATTAAGCATGCAAAATCTCCCATTAAGTAACTCCATTTACAGTGTATTTACTCTGGTGCTGTTTGGGTGTTTTCAGAGAGCGTCTTCCTCGAGGCTGAGAGAGCAACGGCAAGATGACCTGAGGGAGGAGTGATGGTCTCCAAATGCACTAACACAATGATGGACACTTCCTCTGCAGCGCCAGCTAATCATTGTTGCAGATTCGTTTACACTGGTCCAAAATGACTCCCTGAATGACCGCCTTTGCATATTAAACAGACAAACAGACAATAGGGACACGCAGTTGGAGGACATGAGAGCAGCTAAACACCGGCAGTGTCGTGATCGTCTGGGGAACAGTAGACTCATAATACTGTATGTACAAATGGGAATCCACCGGCTGATTGATAGCATATTAAACAGAATTGTGTTACTGCCTAGCCACTGCACATTTTGACAAGGCACCTGCAAAACTGTTTTCAACATACATCAGCACCTATTCAGCATAACTGCATACAAAGTGCACTGCATCTCACTGTACCAGAAAAAGGAGGCTATCAGGAGTATGAAGTCTGGAGAGGAAAGCAGAGAAAGTGCATGGCTACAGGCGTGCAATCAGCTAAGAATTCAAAATCTCGCCCAGTTTATACAGTTCTATAATCAGAGAGCAAAGAAGAAAAAACAACGCCATTGGCACAGCAGCGCGGAGATTCAAAACATTTTCATTAGTGAGCGAAAAAATAAGTACTCCTTAGTGAAAGCATTGCTTCTTTTTGCATAAGTTTGATGTTTAAGAGGGAAGATTAGATGGAGGACAGAGGTTTTTATGTCAAGTCTGAACTATCTGCAAAAGCCTTTCTTACTGGTTACACCATCCAACATATATTGTTGTTTCATCCATTGTCAGCCAGACACCGAGCCACATAAAACTATGAAGCAAAAGTGAAGCTACAATAAATAATTCTCATCTTGCTAATTGATTTAATTTGTGACAGTGTAATTCAAAATGTAGAAGCTATTTTACATCTTTTCCCTGATTTGCTTGACTGAAAACATTGTGATCATCATTCATGAGTTTTTTTATTTGATCTACTACCTTCCCAAATGCTGTGCTCTTAATCCAATATAGGAACTAGTAATATCTTTCCATTGAGGTCAAGATTATCTACCAGTCTACTGAAGACCGCACAGCGTTGTGCTTAAACAGAGGACACGATGAAATCTAATTACACTACGTGTTATCATGTCTATGCGTGTGCTGTGATGCCAACATGCCATTATGTCAAACTAATTCCATCATGTTAATATGCAAAGTCATTATATCACCGGGTCATCATGTCACCATGTCATGCCAGTGTCATTTGCCAATATGTTAGTATGTCAATATGACAACATGTCATTCAATATGTTACTATGTCATACACCACAGTCAATATTCCACTTATGTTAGTGTATGGAAAAATACACTAACATGACTTCATGCCATCACGTGTTGGCTTTGACATTTCTTTAAACATATCTTTGTACAGTATAGTATAATCAGTGCATTGCATCAATGGGACAAGACAAACTATTGACAAACATCAATGCCTTCTTTTTAACTACTGTATGTCATTAAGAGTCGCCCACCCGCTTCCCTGCTCCACCAACTAAGATAAGTCTAGTTGTTTGTGTACTGTAAATGGGATGTGTTCTTTCTGACTACAGTCTATTGTTTGGATATCCTTGTAGCTCAAACCTTCTGTTTATTTTATTTGAGCTTTTTCATCACTGCCTCAGTGTCCTTCTGTTGTATTGATCTATGTCATCTGCTCAGTCTTTTATCCGTCATGACTATGAAGTGCTCTGGAACTTGTTTTGAAATAAGCTACATACAATGCATATATTATACTATTAGTATAGAAGGGACACAGCACAGCTGTCTTGTTTTGTTTCATTGTCTCATCTGTCATCACTCTTCCTCCTCAAACCCAGCATTTGACTGCTCTCAGCCAACACACTTTATATGTGGATGAAATCAGTACCTCCTTATGAATGTTAAGTTTAGTACATAAGCTGACACACACAGAAATAGATTTTTTTTATCCCATCTGGTGCATGACAATAGAAAAAAAATGCATACTTGACCCCAACTTGATTTTACAGTGTTTCATCTTGAGGGCTTAGACTCATACCAACATTTGCAAATGTAATATGTAAAGATACGATGCGACAGCACCTGGCCAATGAAGTCACCCTCTACAATTGATCCGCAGTTGTTGTGGTGATGGATCTTACTAATTTCTGATTTTAGTAGTTATGAGTGTCATTATGAATGTCCAGCTCTATGCAACAAAAGCAGAAAATTAGCTTGTACTGTCAACTATGCAGTTTAAATGGATGCATTTTTTATGTGAACTGCTTTCTAATATTTGCATTATTTCAACAGCGTACACTTCTCTAGTCTCTAGTTAGAATTAAAAGACCAAAACACATTGTCTCTACTTAGTGTTCCGTCTGGGTCATTAAAGCTTCATTTTTCGTGACAGTTTATGAGGTGTTACACAGTATGACATTGTCACAGACACAGTATGCCAATGTCTGGCATTTTAAACCAAAACTAATTGTCATTTTTCACTGTAATGATTTCTAATTATTTCAGGGTTGTGAGCGACATAAAATATTTTACAGTAGCATGGAGTAAGCGATATTTTATACGTGCACTTTTATGTGTGTGCTGTCATATTATTGATTTGTCTTTTTGATTGATATATTGACTTAACCACATCAGGATAGAACATTATTGATTTTACACCATATTGTACCAGTTGACCTTGTTTACTGAAACATTTCACTGTTTAAAAAGGACACTGTGTGGGTAAGTCTATTAGTTTTTTAATTGTACATTGATCTGATATTTGCCTATATAGTAGTGCCAAAGCAGTAATATTACTTCTACTACTATTTGAGAGATGAAATATACAATATCATGGGACACCAACCACCCACAAAGACCATACATGTTACATGTTACATGTTAGAGTGGTGCTCCATATTGTCCCATTCTGATGGGACAGTATTTATATTTCATTAAAAGTGCTTCCCTCTGACCTTTACACTCCTTGAAGTGATCACACAAATCATATTTGGGGGTTGGGTTTTTAAGAACCAGATGTGCAAAATGAGGAGCACTCTGAAGAAGGATTACCTCCCCATAATTCTGCCTACGTATCGAGTCATAACTAGACTTCGTCAGCAGTTGCGGAGAGGTTCTGAACATTAAGTTTATGGGCTCCTCATTATTTAACATGTTAGGGTCTCCCCACAGCCCAATGAAATTTTGATGGCAGTATTACAGCTAGTTTGTTGGCTCCTCACTCCTACTCACTACTTATGCAGATGATAATGAGTAAGAGAAGTCTCTTTGGACAGGCCCACATTCGTACAGGAAAAGACATTAGGCTAATCCACCTTTCTGCTCTGATGTGAATAAATATTCACGACTGATCTTCCAAAGGGCATGATCAGAGAGTGTTGGATTTGCTGCAGCCTTGGTGATGGTGTTGTTGTTGCAGACACACATGATGAGGTCAGACCCCTGCCTGGACGGGCCAGGGACTGCAGTGGTGCAGTGATCTGAGCTGGCCATTTCCTGTCTCTACATCTGCATACAGTAAAAAACAAACATTCCTGTAAATAAAGACGGCTGTCCGGCAACTGTCTTCCCAGCGACAATGGTATTGACCGTAGTCAGATGCTCCGCTGATTAAAAATTGATCCATTTTGAAAAATCTAATCAACTGAATAGGATTCTTTCATACGTGGGGTGGGGTTGGGTGCATTTGTTGGGGGTGGAGGGGGTTGAGCAGCTGCTGACACAGAGAAGCAGACCTGTTATTAACCCTTGCACCCCCACGCAGCCCCCTGCACCCTGCACCCCAGTTCACATCCCCCTGCGCCCCGGGACTAGACATGGCCCAGACGGTCTGAATTATTCAGCAGTCTGAGAGAAGCTCCGGCCACTTGGCCTATTAATGCCTGCCAGTAGAGGCTAGTGGCTCTAATGGCCAGTCCACAGGAGCCCCAGTTCCCAGTGGACGGGTGGAGGGCTGCTAACGCTAGGCTGCAGGGGATGTGAGAGCGAATTCATCAGGGGCTGAGGTCGCGGCAGGTTAATGATGCCGCACGTCTAGACGAACGCTGGACTCACCCTGCCCAAAAGGCTGTGGGGGATGGTGTTGGGATGCAATAATATTTTTATCTTTGAGGGAGAACCAACCCTGCAATATTAAGTCTTGGGGCTTATTTATGAAAGAGCAGCATTGTTGACTTTGACCATGATCCACAATTGAACCTGAGGTAAAAATAACAGAACACAATGAATATCTCCAAACCCACCGATATGACCAGACTTGATATTATATTCTGGTTGTCCAACTATTATTTAAGGATAAATGAAAAGGAAGCGCACTAAGTTACATTTATCACAAATGGATCAAATGTTCTGACATAGCTGAACAACATTCATAATAAAGCGATTAAAAGATTGCCTACACAACCCAACTCTGATTACTCACAACCCCTTATCATCATTGCACAAACAATCCCAACAGCTGGAGAGGGCCCTCAACTCCAGCACAAAGTCACTCAGTAATCAGGGCATCTCCCCCAGAGAGAAAGGGGATGAGGCTCAGGGTGCAACTCTCATTCGGGAGCGGCTCGGGTTGCCATGTGGTCTATCACCTTGGTGATCATGTGCATCCGCTTGGTGTCTCTGAGGGTGTAAACACAATAGTAGACACAGGCATAAGAGAAAATGACTCCCCTGGGTGCAGCACAGATGATCCAGTCAACAACAGCAGACTACATGATCTGTGTGGTATCTACCTGGAGGATTCCTAATAGAGAAAGCTCTCAGACAAAAAGTAATCATTGTTGCACCAGAACACTCAGTCATCGTTCACTGTGAGGACAAATACATTATAAAGTCCAGACAGAGAGGCAGAGGAAGGTATTCTTATTATCATCCACTGGAGATTTATGCACTTGAAGGTTGAGTTCTTTGAGTGAGTGGGCTTGATAAGTCTGATGAAGCGGAATGAGTTTAGCCTTCAATAGGTACTATCTGTACTGGACCGCCACAACACACACGCTTCCCTTAGCCAGGATTTGATGTCAAGCACATTTACTGTTGAGGTCAACACAGCTGCCATGATTGAACCAAACCAAGGGCATCCCATGGAAGGCTACAGAGGGGACGCAGACACACCCAGCGCCCATTTGCACAAATGTCATTTCCCCACGGCTCCCCTCAGTCAAGGTGACCAGGCACATCATTCAGAGAGCCGCAAGAAATGATCCTGGGGGCCTCATCGCAGCCGAGATTCTCCCACATTCAAAAGGACTCTGTGAAAACGAGCTCCTTCAAAAATACAAGACATCCATTCAGACATCCGAGCAAAAATGTAGAAAATGAGTTGGCCAAGCACACACATAGCAAACTATTTCGCTTGGCTGCAGCTAAAAAAAATCATATGCTTGCTTATCATAAAGAAACACTGTATCACAGTCTAAATATTGGTACTGCATTAATAGTCAATTGGATAATTTCCATACAGCATCAAGCTGAGATGAAATATTGTGAGAACAAACATTCCTGTGAGGTCTACCCAGATCTCCTACAGTCAAGTACTCAAGAGAACCCAGAAGACTGTCCATTCCACATGCATGTTCCCTGGTTTGTCATACAAGCTGACCCCCCTCACCTCAACCAAAATTCGGTTCCTAAGGCATACTCTTCCTCATGCCGCATACAGCAGAAGCCTGGAGCAATGTTTAGCTAAACCTGCTGGCCTACGTAGGCAGGGAGAGTCCCCAGAGGGCTGAACAATCAGACAATTTCAAGATCATGAAGCATTAAACCAATCCCGGCAGGGTACACTAATTAAACAGCCGAGCCCGGCACAGCCAACCAATCCCCACAGAGCAATTAAATCCATCCCCTCTAAAACACTGTGGAACCTGTCTGGGGAAAACTGCCGAGGAGTGAGAGAGAGGAGAGAAAAAGGGAGAGATGGAGAGGGGAGGGGAGGAAAATATCATAAAATTCATCTGGAAAAAAAACAGAAAAAAACTATAGGGGGAATGCAGCAGGAGGCTAACAAGGGAAATTGAAAAAGGAGCAACTCAATTCAGTTCTTTGTTCTTTTCTCCCTTTTATGCATTAAGATTCAAAATGTCTGCCTTTCCTCTCTGCTGGGGGTGGGGGTCCGTGACCACATTTAAATGCAAAAATAGTGACCCTGTTGCAATCAAAAGTTGCATATTTAATTAAGATTACAAGGTCTGGAAAGCACTCATGAGACTGAACGGAAAGACAGAATAGCCTCAAGGCCTATATTACACACCGGCAGAGCTGCTAACACAGTTGCAAACCCTAATCAATACCCCGATGCCCTCCACTACGAAAGTAAATGAACAGGTGACAATGGAGGCATGACATCACTGGGCTTTTCAGTGAACAACAAAACCAGATAAACTGAGAAGCAGGAGGCAGTGGAGAGATGCAGATTGATTTTGGGATGATACTGTACCTCCTACACACCAGCAATAACTAATTAGACTGCATGTGTTAACATATATAATTGCTGGCATTAATAATGGATAATAAATGAATAGGGAGATTTTTTTTTCCAAAATGTCATGGTTAGGTAGGCAAATTCTCCTGTTATGTTATTTCCCTGGAGAGGCACCGAAAGTGCAAGTGTATTTTGGTGGTGTTGAAGAGGAGCCGAGAATGCTGAAGGGGTATGATTCGAGCGGCAGCGACTGCAAACCAGAGGTGTGGACAGGGAGATAGACTTGCTCTTTTCTCCCCCGACTGAGGCGGTGTATAAATCACTGAGCCCAGCTTCATGTCTCCACTTCCTGTTCCTCTCCATTAAAAATGATAAACTGTACCTCTTGAAGCCACTCGCTCGCTTTAGGGTCCCAGTCTGCACCTTCCTGGTGAAGAAGCGAGAGTGCACGGCTCAGATTTATTCCATACCCTCCCATTGTTGGGGATGAATAAGAGAGTAATTAAGTGTGTGGGGGTAGCAGCTGCACAAAGACAAGACCCGCTACCACAACAAGCCTGATCCGTCTGCTTTTGCTACAACACACATTTTGTATTATTTTGATAAATAAGAACACATCTGCTTAGTAATAACAAATGCTGGTTTAACACTCGGAAGACCACCAAGAGGCCGTCTTTCTCTGGTCTTTTCTCTTCCCACTTAAATGAGGACAAATGGGCCTTACAAATGGGTGGCGTGCACAAGACTACTATTCCTCCAGTCTGGTAAACACACTCTGAGCAGTGGCACATAATGAGAGCGGCTGAGATCCCAAAAGACAACCTCGAGAAGGTAAGTGAAGCATTGATCTCATGAGTGTGCCGGGCCCAGGAGCACCCTTCACACCATGCTAACTCACGCTACATGACAACCAACATCAGAACACACACCCTGGCACGTGCACATTTAGGATGGTAAAAAAAAAAAGGCATGCGTTTTTTTCTTATTATTCTTTTTTTGCCGTGAAGGACAAAATGGACAACAGAGGAATGAAATACAGCAAGTGAAACCCTGCCAAATGAAGCTGAGCCATGCTAGGTAGAGAGAGATGGAGAGAGTGAGAGAGACAGAGGGAGGGAGAGAGGGAGGGCAGTGGGATTCATTGTAAGCCCAGTAAAATGAACAAGAGAGGACTGGTGCTCAATACGTCTGCAGTGGCGTCAGACAGTCAAAACAAATAAAGCCAAGGCCGTGGTGGAGAAACGCAGCTCAATATGGACTTGCTGGGCAGGGGACTAGCTGTCAGCAGGGAGAGAGGACACAGCTTTATACCCATGCCGATGAGCCATTACTTCTCCTATCCTGATGCTTCCGCCTGCCTCACTGTGAGGGAAGAAGAGGCTGCCCTACCGCCATGGAGCCGTCCTCCAGCAGACTAATGTGTCCCTGAAGTTTTGTTAAAGCTGGTTATTTACTCCTGCAAAGCAATTGCTCCAGCCTAGGGGCAGCAGAACGGAGAACACACTGCTATGAAAAATCTGGCGTCTCTTGCTATGAAGCACTGTCAACTACCAAAGGGTGTTCCTGCTTAAACATAAAGGGGTACTGCTTTTCTGTTAGCCAAAATATGATAGAGGATAATGACAAAATTCTTAGCACTCATTAGCCACAACAATTAGTGATCAATACTATGAAATCATATGTCCACATGAAGTCAATAATTTCAGCTGCTCTGGTTCAAAAGGCAGTTTAAAGGGTCGGTTCACCCAAATTACAAAGCATTTTCTCTGTAATCGTAGACATGAGATTGGTTGTATTTGCTCGAGTTTTTTCTGCTCAACTCCAATAAAACTGAGGAATTTTGTTGGACGTGCTCACAGCATTTAAAAGAGCAACATCTCTTACCAGAATAACAACGTCCCATGTTTCTCTTGTGTTGGGACTACATCTTTGGTGGAAACTGGTTCCAATAAAAAAAACGTTCACAGGAGGTCTCTGGAGTCTAGCCCTGATCCAAGACCATCTTACATGTCGCAGCCCTGCTTCGATATCGACTAGCACTCAGAATTTCCAGTCACTGATAAAACTTGTTACAGGAAGAAATGTTATAAACTCAATCTTTGCATCAAATTGTAAGAAAAAACATCAGGCAGGTGCAAAGTAACAAAATAAAAATAGAAATAATTCACTCCAAATAACAGGCGCGAAACTTTACCTAATGTAGTGCTGTCAGCAGCAGTGTGCTCAGTGCTGCTACGAGTGGCCAGAAGCTAGATTACAGCAGAGCTATTAAATAAAGTGATATTCTCCTTCATGTAGCTTCCATCTTTGATTTTACATGACCTGTATTGAAAAGACCTTTAATCAAGTTTTTTGCTGCTTTGCACCCACCAAATGCTGTTTTCTCCCACCCACATTATAGGTCACTAAAGAAGATTGCCTATTTTAACACTCTTCCCATAACGAATTTTACAAGCCGATCAGGGACTGAAATGTCTGATTACAGGAGATGGAGAGAACAGTGATATGTAGGATGACGGTACTGGGTCAGGGCTATGGACCATTGTTTGTTTTTTTGAAAGCTGTGAACAAAATGCATTCACCACCTTTGCACTGGAGTGGAACGCATATGTCCTGGGGCGGAAAACCCCCCAAAGCTAAAACGCATGGCTAGATACCACTAAAGGAAAGTGAGAAAATAGTTCGGATTTTTTATTGTAGTTTGGGTGAACCAATCACAAGCACACCATTGACACTAGACTGTAACATCATCACACCCGGGCTTATCAAACACGAGCACATACAGCAGTCTGCAAACGGGAGCGCAAGCAAGGCAAAATGATTGGATAGGTATGGAAATCTACTTGAAGGAAGGTCAAAGTGATTAAGCTGACATTAATGACAGGCCTAGTCTTCCTGTGAGAATGCTCACCGTAGCTGTCTCTAAACCCATTTGTCATTCCGCTTCCAACGCTGAAGCATCTGCTTTGAAGTCTCTACCACTAATGCTACACAGAGAGGTTAAACAGCTTAATGCTGAAGTCTGTTTCACTCCTCTCGCTCTCTAATGTTCCCTGCGTTTTATGTACCGGGGTTATGGCTCCTGGATTTCACATCTCAATTTGCCCCAGATAGTCCTGTAAGAGCTCCCGTCTTTTTTATTTGCTTTGTTGTCCCTGTCAAAGAAAGAGAGGGGCAACCCGAAGGATATGGGACCGTGACAGACATGCCCCACCCGTCGATTCATAGACGTGGTACTACAGAAAGAATGTTTATATGGGAGGAATGTACAACTCAGACCAGTGCTGATTATGATGATGGGGCAGCATTTACATTTAAATACACTTAATCTGCTGTAGATTTGACAGACCTGACAACAAACGACAAGTCTTGAAAAATGAGATAATGAGCACATATAGCATCCATTGTGGAGGTCAACTTTAAAGCCTTTTGTATCCATCACAGCATATGAATGAAATGAAACAGTCATTGTGATAAATAATACAAGATCTGAGGCGCTCTGGACTTACTTACTCTCCACTACAATGAGATTATGCTGATGCATTTGACATTAACAATATCAGCAAACAAATATATGAAAGCATGAATGAAAGGGAGACAGAGACCGATTTTCACAGCCAATTTGAGATTGCAGGGTTGTTGTGTGTGTATCTGTGTGTGTATACGTGTGTGTGTGTGTGTGTATGTGTGTGTGTGTGTGTGTGTGTGGTGAGGGGGGGGAAGCTACTGGCAAACAGCACACAGAGCAGGCTGGCAGAGGAGGCAGCCAGGCTCACAGGCTGCAAAGCAATTTCACTGTTTGGCAATACTGTTGTCTCTGTGTGCGGATTAGAGCTGACACCAGAGCAACTGAGTCATGCTAAATGTAGTACAATCACAAGCTTTTGTTCCTGATCTAAAACCCCACTGCCTCTTAGATTCATGGAAGAGAGAGTGGAAACAAGGCTAAAAAAATGGTTACACATAAGTGGAGCGTTATTTCGCCGTATGAGCGCAGCATTGCGACATTGCTAAAAACAACAGAGGGCTTAAAGTTACCGGTAGTAAAGGCACGGAGCCCACGTTTCCTAAAGTAAAATCAAATAAAGTCTTTTTCGCCTGCTTTGATGATGTCCTTGCAAATCTTTTTTTTTCTGACTGCTTAAATGGCAATTAAATTAATAATTAATGAGAAATAGAAAGTATCAGCTGATAGGATTAAACTGAACTACCACTGTAATCAAGCTGCATTTCCACCTGGTATGACCACACATTCTCATCGCCTGGGTCTGCAAAGTCTTTCTACAGGCCCAATGCTTTCGCTCTCTCTCCAGGTACAGTATTGGCCCAGAGTTGTTTTTGGGCCTGGCAGGACCTGGCAGGACAGACCCTGACCCGTCCTTTTCATGCTCGCCCACGGAAATGCCATCTGGCTGGTGTGAATGATTACCACAGCAACGGCCGGGTGACCTGCAGCCAGCAGGAACCAAGGTCACTCCACCTCAACGCTTCGCACTTTCCCTGCCCTCTTTTCATCAGCCTGCAGGTGAATTATTCATCCTGTACAACTCGGAGGCACAAATCTACTGCAAATCAACACTCAAAAACTGCACACTCAGTTTACTGATATAATAACTTGAAAATTAAACGTTCCAGTGTGAACAGCTAAAATAAACAGCTTGTAGATCGTCATAGGTTCTCAGATATAAGAATACTATTAGAATACTATACTAGAGATGTTAAAATAGCTGTAATGATTTTACACTCCCAGAAATCGGCTCCAACCATGTCTGAATGAGAAATAAGTGAATTAATTGATTTCTGACACATGTAACAGAGGATGTCACATTTAAGCTACAGGCATGTTTGCAACCAGAGGCTTGTAAGACTATTTACCAGAGCTGCAGACAGTAAGATAATGTGATCAAACAGCGTTAAAGGAAAAGAATTTCAGTATAAAATGAAATTATTTCTCAACACAGCCACCACTTTCAACACATGCATGTGTCTAGTGTGATATATCACATCTTTGTCTACTGTTGAATAACCATAACCTACACTGTGGCAAACTTTATGTGACCTTTATAAACAGGTTGAAAAGCATAAAAAATGACACTTTAATTAATTATGTGGACTAATAGGTGTATTTCTACAAGAAGGCATCCTTCCAAAATAACCTGTTTGCACAGCTATCCAGGTGATTAACAGTGTTTTATTTCACATATCCTGGACTACATGAAAACATATTCCAAAAGCCAAAAGACCAGAGATGCTGCAGAGGTAAACACCTAAATTAGTTTCATCCACCTTCCACCTAATCCTCATAGGTGAAATTATCTAGCCACCTTTCTAAACTGAATAATCCTTCTGCAGTAGATTTAGTGTAGCCTACTACTGTTTCACAGCAAGTGGTATCAAAGTGATTCATTGGACACGAGGATAAGGTCATTCAAGGGAACACAAGCATGAATTAACACTTTTCTGCAGGTATCATGAATTTTTCTTTATATTAGTGGCTGCATGCCTTGTGATGATCACTGACTGGAGGCTACCCTTTTCATAATGTACCACTACATCACTGCTCATGACACTAGGTAATGGCTTGGGCATCCTTAAGGGGCAGTTCAGATTTAGCTTCTAGGCTACTCAGTCACATTTAATGAAAAACCTTGAATGTATACATCTATCATAAATGTTACTCGGTTCTCCGGAGCGGGGTGAATCGGGACGGGAGCCCGCAGAGGGGACGCTACATGAAGCCGCAACAACAATAGCTCCTTCGCCCCTCTGGATCCCAACCTGGACGAGAGAGAGGTCCAGCGGCTGGGAGCTGGAATAACACTCGACCAAAGCAAGACAACCGAGAGCCACCAGATCTGATTTCTCCTCCTCGGTAGGCTTTTCCGAGGGACCCGGGCTGCCATGCTCCTGTCATTTCTCATGTTACAGAACATCAGTCAAACGGCAGAGACGTTGCCCTTGCGCCGGCCGAGGCTGATTTACAAACATTAGCGGGGAATACAATTACACAGCCCCCCCGGCCGAGCAGCCCTATGCGGCTTCGGAAGACAGGAGAGGAGGGGTGGGGGGGGGGGGAGTGGACAGTGAAAACAGCGTTTAGCTTTCCCAACCTTATTTCAACGTTTGCTTTCAGGCATACAGGCGAATAGCCTGTCAGCATTGTGGTTTATAAATTCAACTTTCAGCCCAGTGGGTTAAGCTATATGCTACTGCTGACATGCTATTTAACGGGACAATATAGGAAGGCTAACATGTTATTGCTGTGATACAAACAATCAGCTCACCTGCCACATTATCCACGCTATTAATTAGAAACATTTTTGTGCCAGCGACGTAACAGTGCACCGCTTCTTCAGCGTTTAAAAGACTTAAAAGCTGGTCTTTTTTTCAACAACTAATTGTATGCTGCACTATTAGCGACGACTAACGTTTCTAAATGTACAGTCTACACACATGAAAAATATGTTCTCATAAAATGTCCGAACACAATGTCTAATGTCCACAAAATAAACTTTCCCAGTCATAAATAAAACTTCCCAACATGCAAATTCTTCAAGATAGAAAAATGTAAAATTACAAGAATTGTACTATAGCCTACTGAAAGATGCAGCAGCAACGCAACGGCCGTCGACACAACCCGCATAAAACATTAAGCTGGGCGAAAAAGTTAACAGCCTACGTCCAGGAACAGAGATTCAGGGGCGCATTAAAAGTTTCCGTACATGTAAGTACGGCGGTGCTTGTCGCGGACAATAAAGAGTAAAAAAGCCGAAAAGCTAATGCATGTAAACACCAGTGCTGTCCGCGGTGCTGATCCCAGATCGGTGTGGCTAACACAGAGGCTGTGCTGCTCCACGGTCGCTCCACCGCTGATCAATGATTGAACTGAACAAAGGCAGAAGAGGGATCAATTTCTAATAACTATCAATGCAAATGCCGCTAGCTTTCGTCTTACATTCGCCCAAAACAAGATAACACACAGCAGAGTACAGTAGCAAGACATACCGCGGGGAAAATAAGCCGAGAAAGGTGAGAATAGCACTAACCTGAAGCCGCCGTAGATCAAATTTCTTCCAATATTGAAACATCGATCCTACATCGGCGGCCATCTTGGGGGATATTGAGGAGATTTTTTTCAGCGGCTGCAATAAATATGTGGGCTGGATTCCCCCTCGTTAAACAACGTTTACGATCACCGGTCCCACTTTTAAAAAAACGTAACCAATAGACTTAACACGAGTCTCCGCCGATATGTTTGACAAGTCTACCAACATGTTTTTGTGGAAGTAGGACGGGAAAAAGTAGAGTATTTTTTGGCGAGCAGCCCGGGTCATTGAAAAGTAAAGAGCAAGTGTATCCGTGCCTCCGTCCCCAACATTAACTGGACAATTGCACTTGATTTTGCTTTGGCAAAGTTATCAATACTGACGTAAAGCCCAGGGATGATCAATACCGTCTGGAAAAAGGAAGGAGATGATGTGTAGATTAGCACAGTTCAGGGGATTTAAGCCAAGCCTACTTTTTTTTTACCGTGTTTATTATACAGGAGCACATGGGACAGTAGAATTAAGAGGCAGCTAGAAATGAAAATCATGTAGTGAAACTATTATTAGAATGTCACTTAGTCCCCAAGTAATTTACTCATCGTGCAAATTACACAAAGTAGTCACATACCATACCCTATGTCCTATAATTTAAAGGAAATGTAACTTAAATAGGATTTTCTAAATTAACCGTACTGTTATTACTAGTTTATTTTTTCAATAGTGTCTTTTAAAGTGCTACCAGTATCTATGGCTGGACTTTATTAGACTACTTGCAAAAATAGCCCAGGTTTAAGCCTCCTCTTGATATTAACATAGACGATAAAAGCACGAGTGACTGTATTGATAATTTTGTTTTATTGTACATTAATATAAGGAGAAGATAATGATAATGTAAAAGTATGCATGTAATATAATAGCATAACAGCTTTCAGATTCAAAGAAAAGAAAAAAAAGCTCTTTATGAAATTACACATAAAAGCTAATGACAGCAACATTCTAAGCAGATCTAAACTTTCACATATTTGACTTTGTCTAACTTAATAAAGCATGAGGTTGCTCTTTGTCTACTTAAAATAACTCATTCCTCTGGTCAGGCAGCACACATACTGTAGTACTGCTTTAACACTGGTGCCAGGTGCTCCCCCTGCTGACACCAGAGTGTTAGAAGCAAGGTTATGTGCACATTGTGCGATTTCCTCCATTAATTATGCTATTATTACTCAGTGAAGGTATCCATCAAAACCAATGGTTTAATCCATGTTCCACCTCCTGATCACCATGCACATCTCAGTGTACAGTAGCTTCTAGCTGATATCCTTTATGAAAATCAGTACCGGGTAAAAAAAAATAATATCCTCATGGGTCATATTTTTAGCACCTTGGGGGACAATGACATATTCCTTTGCCATAGACAGACACCTAAGGGGAAAGTGAAGGAAGATTATTAAAAGTTTTGCTAATTGCATTTTATTTGTGGCTCTAGGGTGAGGCTAAAATGCAGGATGCAAATATAATAAGGAAGATAGTGATGCATCAAAAAAACTGAATTGAGCAATAGAAGACAGTTTCTAACTTATTGACTCATAAAGCTATGGACAAAGATGATTTGTAAGAAATAGCAAATCTCTCCCTAGTTTGGTGATTTCCTGACTTAGTTTTTAAACATTAATTCTTTCAAATCAAGCATTTATGCTAATTAGCATTGGAGCAGAGGGCTGGATCAACCACTCATTTTTTAATTAACTAATTGTTTCCTTATATACAGGAACTCTCTGAGACACTTCAACAGAGGAGTGAAAGGGAAGGATTGGCTGGGAGTGAAGAGTGACACAGGAACAGGCTGAAGCTCTGGACCAGGATACTTCAGGAAGTAAGGGCGTACAGTACATATTGTTTTTTTACTTTGAATCTGTGACCTTGTCTTTGAACCAAAGAGCACACAAAAAAACTCTCTTTTGCCAACAGATTCAGCAAAGTGTTTGTGTTCACACATTCTGTTCTGGCTACACAGGAATGTAGAGCACCCAGGCCCTGTGGGGACCCAGGTGGGACCTAAACCCACAGTCTCCATCTCCAGAGGCTGATGCTTTGTCTGTCGGGCCTCTGAATCCACATTCAGTCTTATGAAACATTGCTGAATGTCATGGACTCTATCAGATCTGTAGTTCTGAATATAATCCTGACCTTCACCGCTGTCGTGAACAAAGCACTACGGGCCTCTTCCAGTAACCTCGTCACCTCCTTCAAATTAATACAATCTAAAGAGTAATGCATGATTACTTAAAATGAGGACTGCGCGCACAGAAGGGAAATTATCCAAAAGCGAGAAAATCATTGTTTTGATGAGGTCGCTGAATAAGGGATTTGAAATGACTGTGTTTCTTTGAAAGTGCTGACAGCATATTTAATGAAATGGCAAATCCCTGATGAGTGGTGGCAGCTTCTTTGAGCTTGTTTGGTGATTTTATGGTGGTAAAAAGCACCACCCAAACCTCAGTTCTAGAAACAAATTGTTAACTATAAGACCCTTTGTCTCTTTGTGTCCTGGAGGATATGTATAGTGTTCTCTAAGATCCACTCTGGTGATAGTCATCAGTTGGACAGAGATTAATTTGTGAAGGATCTGATCATGTGCAGAGTCATAAAGACCTTTGCACCTGGACTCTGGAAGGCTTAGTGTGATTAAAATTCCTTTATTTTGACTGCGTGTTAAAGTTTGACCATTTTCAGTTACTTTTTCAGCAATTATTACTTTGGTTACCATAGCAACCTTTATTGAACAAAACAAGTGGGTTAAAAAAAAACGTAGAATGATGGCCTGCCAAAATGTGAAAGGCTTTGACTGAGCAGGTTCACATGTGTAGCAGCATGAAATGGCACAATAGCACTTAACAGGAGCACGGCTAAGTCTTACTATAATTATATGCATCCCATTAGTCTTTTATCGAACCTGGAAAAACTATTATTTATTATAAGAGTCTGGAGCCTGTAGTTCTCCAGAAGGATGCATCCACTTGTTGTGCAATCACAAATATATCCTGAGTAGCTTGAACCAAGCTATACAAGGACTCGCCTACAGTAATGAAAGTAACGATGCACCTGCACTTAAGCTGTATTAAAAGGAATATTTTGCTGCTTGGGTGATTAGTGGACCATATTAAGGTTTATTAAAATATTCATTAGAAAATGTGATAATGTCTTGCAATTTTTATGAATAGAAATTATATCAACATAATGAAATATCTTAAATTCACAAGTGATTTTATTGGATCTAAAACTACAATACACTAATAATATTATGTATGAGTATTTGTTTAAAATCAGATGGGACAGCTAGAAACAGCAGTGAGTTGATTCAGCGTTGCTGAGAATGAGTTGAAATTAGACTTCCATGGGAGCTTGTTTCCTGCTGTGGGTTGCTAGCACTACCCACTGGACAAAACAGGTAAATGAATGGTCAAAGAAATAAAGGAGTCTGCAGTGTGCTTTGTGTGTGAACACTCCACATGTCACTAAATATTAGTCGTGTGGTCAAACATTGTCCACTATAGATGTTGTCATGCTTTCGTACAGGCTAAAAAAACTGTCGCTGTTTGCTAGTTGTGAAAATTTGAAGCAGTTGTCATTTCTGCTGGGTAGAGCCTATATATGCTTTGTCACAGTAGACGTTTTGACTGGTCAAACCAGGGAAAGCGCAGGTGGACCTAATGACATTAACGATGTTCCAGTATGTCATGCCTGTGAGCCATTATACACAATACCAGGACCCTGTGACTGGAACATCTAATTGCGATGCAGCCTTAATGGGGTTTATTAATTACACCTGTGCTTTTCATGCTATAATGTCAAAATTTCTGTATTTCAGTTACAAAAATGTAAATTAATGCAATTGCAATTGTATTATTCAAGAACATATTTGAAAAAAAAAATCAACTGGTAAGAAACCGGAGGTTAATTAAAGCTTTTATTGTGATTATTTAAATTTTTCTGTATTCACATTTTTTTAGTTTTAGACTAGTTTTCATTGAAAATATAATAATTCAAACCTTTTATGAAAAACACAAACCTAAACTACCATGATACTAGTTTAGTTTAAAGTTCAAACATTAAGAATTGAAAACACATGATGTTTTATATTGAGGTAAGTCATAAAAAGACATATAAAATATACATTCTGTCTCATGTGGTTTGTGAGAAATCTTTCGTTTTCTCTCTAAAAATCTGCTGTACACACAGCTACTGGACACCCAATGTCATTCATTTCAGTGTAAAGCCTCAGTGTATGTGCACTGGAGGTTTAAATTTTCTACATCACACTTGTATAAGTTGCATGCTGTGCCGCCCCAGTACTCACCTGGTGGAGCGTCCATGCATCACGTCCTTACCGCAGTGCTACTGCATGTCACCACCTCTCTCTCTTTCCTGCCTTTCTTCTGTGACAATCCAGAAATTCTGAATAAAAAAACATATTTAATTTGCACACTGGACCATGATTAGTTACCACGGTATTATCCTGCTTGTGAACACACTTCTTAAAAACTGAGACTTAAGGTGAGCGAGGAGAAACTTTCCCCTTCGGGAGACGAATGTGAAAACAGCCTACAAGTGGCAAACTCTGCACATACATCATTCTGCTCAGTGAAGCTCAAACATTTAGAATAACCAAAACACATTTTTGGCCGGAGGAGGGCTTTAAAATGTTGACTGTAGTGTGGGTGTGTGATGTTGATTTAGTTATGTTTGAGGCAGTGGATTGTTGTGTTGTATTAGATGTCATTGTATTTGTTTGATTAACTGTAAATAGTACCAGTGTATAACAAATAATTTACTTCTATCTACAAAGATAGTAATTGGGATTTGACATGCACATATATCTTCTTTGATTTTTGACTTTTCCATTCAAAACCCACTTACCTTGCCTTCTATGATCACAAACAATTTCACCTCATACACCTCACAGTTTCGGAGATGGAGAACTGTCCAACATTGTTGTAAGAAAAAAGCTAAACAACATCATTCATGAAACATGTCACATGAGCAACGTTTGCCACTAATGTTTTCCACAGTATGGGTTCAAGTCTTATTGGGGTTCAGAGAGCTTTAGTTAACAGTTCCGTTTATTGTGCTACCAAGAAACAGATCCCATCATCACATAGTTTTGGTCCCTGTGGAGCACTAACAGGACAGCTGGCTGATGGATCCCATCAAGTGCAACTGTCAGTCACAAACACAACTGCCCTTCCTGAGCCAAAGCTATGTCCTGTTGTTATTCTGGGGTCTCAGTGAGGGGGTATGTGTGTTTGGCTATTATCCCTAAATCGCATGAACTTTGACAATGGGGGGTGGTGGCAGAGAAGGCATAGTCTTCTTTACCTGGGTCTCTGCCTAAAGAGGGCATGGAGTATTTATAGACCATAAGCATGCGCCATTATGGAGGGGAGAGTATATCTACCCCTCGTTTTGTGTGCCGCTCCATCATAAAGCAGCAAGGATACTCATCTAGCTACCACTGAAACATGGTGAGTGGACACAGATTTCATTGTCACTGCATTTAATCTTGTTTAAAGTAACACCACACTGTAAGGAGACATTCTGTTTGTGCTTGCATGCGTTTATATAGTATATTATATACAAAATATTTTTTTATAATTTACTGTCATGGAATGTTTTGATGAATTATACATCCTGCTCCACTCACACTGATGATAATGAATCAATATTCTCCATGTCAATATGCTTATGGGTACTGAATACAGATCACCAGAAAAATAAATTATCAATAGGACAGGACTCCCGTTGTCCTATTGAATACTTATTGATTATTTTTGTCTACTCACAATGCTGAAATTTAAAAAAAAACAACCATGAATTGGTAATTGCAAGCAAGAAAGGGAGATAAGAGAAAAGGAAACAAGGGCAAGAGAGGGGACAAAAGAAGAGTTAAAAGAAATGAGAATAGAGGAAGGGAAAAAGACAAGAGAAGAGTAGAAAAAAGGAGAGAAACTAATGAGAGGACCTGAAAGGAGAGGAAAGAAATAGATGAGCAGAGAGGAGAGGAAAGGAAATGAGGAGAGAAGGAAAAAAGAGGAGGGGGAAAGGAAAGGAAAGGAGAGAAGATTGAGAAGAGAGGGAGAGGAGATAGGAGCAAATGAAAGGAGAAGAGAGGAGCAACAGGTACAGGCAACAAACAGGCCAGGAATGACTGAATGTATTATTTTTGATCAATCCAGCTTCTGTCGGTCCTCTCAGAACAGTCTGCACTGGGCAGTATCAAGAAACAGCACATTTTGGCTCGCGTCCCATGATTGCATGAATCCTCTTAAAACAAAATAAAGAAATAAAAGACGCTGAGCGCCAGAGGTCCTGTCCATGAGATATACAAGTGCTCGAGAGCTAATCCACAACAAGGGCTAGACAGCAGCTGTCGAGCGGCCCGTGAATCCAGGCAATATGATGTCATCACGCTGCATCCCCTTACACTGTTTTTCACAGTTCCTTGGCAGTCATGTAAATAACTTGACATAATCCTTGTCCCCGAGGGATTTCTGATCAAACAGGGCTCAGTGTACCATCCTGTCATCACCCAGGCCCTATAAAATAATCCCTCATGTGATTCTGGGACTGTGAGAGTGCAGGCAGCGGACCACACCCTCCCCAGGCTTAGTCTGCATTCTCACAAAATTGGAAGCATGAGTAAATATTTCCATAACAAACTGACAGTGTTAGTAATCCCTCCTAATGAAATGCATGCTCCGGTATAAACCTTGTGCAATTAATGCCCCCACACTTGGTAAGTTTGCTGGTCATTGGCTCAGTACCGTGAGCACACGTGTCACAGTAAACCCGATAATGGGTGAAGCTGAAGCGGGTGATGATTGCTCCGTTAGTACTGGATCTTAATCGAGTGTTACTGTCAAACCCTGCAGGCCCCGAAGAAAGCAAAGAAGAGAGCCGAGGGAGCCGGCTCCAATGTGTTCTCCATGTTTGAGCAGGCCCAGATCCAGGAGTTCAAAGAAGTCAGTGCTCGGCCAAATGTTGTCTTTCACATTGAATTTGAGCAGTTTAATGGTGAATGCTGAAAGTGCATACAGGAGACGTAACCATAAACCTTCTGCAGGCTTTCACTATCATGGACCAAAACAGAGACGGTTTCATTGACAAGAACGACCTGAGAGACACTTTTGCAGCTTTAGGTAAGACCACCTGTGTGTCTGTTTATCTGTGTATATCTATTTTGTGTTGTGAGGGTTTCTCGTGGTCACATTTCATATAAGTATACCCAGTTGGGAATTTTGTTAGAGCTGATGCGATTGGTCCATAGTCATAAGATAATTAGCAAATAAGTAAATAATGTTTCAAGCAATAGGGGGTTCTGCTACCTGTCTTTGTCTGATGTAATGGGAACTGAATATATCTTTGGTTTTGGACTGTTGCAAAACAAGCAAGCTGAGGATGCCACCTCAGGTTTTCGGGGACATTATGATGGTCATTTTTCACCATTTTAAACATTTTATCGATCCATCTCAATGAATCGAGAAAACAACAGATAAATCAATAATGGAAATAATAATTAGTTGCAGCTCCAAACCCTACTACACCTTGTCTGCCATCCTTCTTCAGGCCGTTTAAATGTCAAGCAAGAAGAGATTGATGAGATGCTGAAGGAGGCACCAGGACCGATTAATTTCACAGTCTTTCTCACCATGTTTGGAGAGAAGCTTAAAGGTGAGCGGGCTGTTCTGTATAGTCCAATATATTT